>JAVJIF010033438.1:0-185282 GCA_038442645.1 Agave tequilana
AGGGTTGACCTAGACCTAGGCGAGATGTCCCTAGTGGTCAACGTCTATTCAAATTTTATTAGGGCTTGGGTTGTGTGAGTGGGGAGATGATTTTTTGGGCTAAGGAAGGGTGATTAAATCCCCCCTTATCTTGTTTGGTTTTGCCCTTAAATTCAATTCGTGCAAGTGTGCAATATAGACAAGAATATAACACAAAGCGATAAATCACCCACGTGTTTGTCCTATGCTATATGCAATGCCATATGTACATCTCCATCCCGATCACAACAACAGAACAAAATACAGTATATTGGAATTGAATTGACACGTGCCTAAATGCAAATGTCTACACCATTTTAAAAGCGTCCAAATACCGTATTTAGTTCTTTTATTATGGTGTGTAGGCAATCACAGCAAGAAAGATAGCAGTACAAATCCACTAGCTATTACAATTCACACATCCCAGAACAACAACATATACAATTTTCACAGAAGTGCCGCGGTTTTGCGGCAAATGTCGCGGATCCGCGGCTTTTGTTCAAAATCTGGGGCCCTGCTTTCAAGAGCAGGGAGATGCAAAGCTAGCCTATGTTCTGCAATATTAAGCACCTGTAAATATTGCCCTGCACACCAAAACAGAGAGACAAATGTTAACAAAAACGTGACATCAAAACCATTCCCTTCCCCGGCAACGGCGCCATTTGTTTGATCGGGGTAAAAAACAAGCACTCAAAAACGTGTATTTATGTGAAATCAAATGAAAAGTCGTATGTGCTTAATTTTACCCTCGATACTTCCGTTATAGCATTGGCTTAACGGGTCGAATCCACAGGGAAGGGAGGCGATAGAAGCATTAACAGTTTCTATTCCCGTTATTTGTTAACAATTCTTCTTTGTTGAAAGAATGAAAAGAATGAAAAAGAAAAAGAAAAGAAATCTAGAATGTGGTAGGTGAGGAGAGCGATGAAAACGGCGATGTGAAAACCAAAATAGAAGAGTGGTTCGGAAAAACGAATAGAAAAGAAGATGGGACAAAGTTGAACTAAGAAGGCGATGAAAAAACACCGATAGAAAATGAGAAAAGAATTTTGGAAAACTATTTCTAAAACAAGAGAAAAAGAAAACTCATGGCTACTAACTACTAAGTGCTCCACTAACCATGCTAACCTCTTCGAGATAGTTGCCTCACATTTTGATCCTCGGCCATCACAATCCTTGCCTTCAAAGAGACGATACAAAGCATGGCTCACCGATGGTTCTTCACAATCAAAATATTGCAACAAGAACAAGCTAGTATAAGCATCAACTCACCAACAATTAAAAGAATGCATGAAATAAAAGAGCATGAAGTAAAAGAGAGTTAGCTTGGTTAGCAAGTTAGCAAGTAGATGTTAGACCCATCATCTTTGGCCATCAATGGCTCTTGCAAGAACAAGGCCTTGTAGAGGCAACCCGATTCATGTGGATTATCAAGTAAGTGGTTAGATAGGTTAGTGGTTAGTAGTTAGATTGCCATGAAAAGAAAAACTAGCAAGAAATCATGTAGAAGATGAAGGAGATTACAATGGAGGAGAAAGGAGGCACCTTTACATAGAGTGTCACTCTCTATTACATCAATCCCTCATATCTCTCTCTAGGAATCACTCAGCCCTACTACAATCATCTAAGAAAAAGAAATGAAAATACAAGAAAATGAAGAACACTCACCTACACTACACTAAAATCTGCACCTACTCCTAAAAACGAAGACTGCTCGCACTCTGGGCAATTGCAGGGGTATTTATAGGGAGAAGAAGGCTCCAGAAGACGAGACGGGGCCACGCGTCGAATATCGACGCGTGGATCCCTAGGATTGCCGCGTTTTCCCAAGGATTGCCGTGGAAATGCGGCAATCCTAGGGAATCGTGTCTCTGGATTTCGTCCACGCGTTCATCTGGCTTCTAGCTGCTTCCAGGTATATCCTATTTCTGGCACTTTCGCCCGAATATTCGTCTGACAGCTCAGGAGTCTAGGTACAATGCATGTTCTAGAAAATCCTTTGCTTGGCCTCCAAGTAATTGCGGGATTAATTAGCATAAATTGAGCTGAATTAGCCTCTTATTCCATCTTTGCCCTTAGACTTTAGATTTACCTGCAATTAAGACCAAAACACGATTTAGACGACTATTTATTCATAAAACTGTGAGAGAATGCGACATAATAATGCAGAATTGTAGACTAATCAGTATGGCGGAAGGATCCACGACACCTTACCGCTTTGATGTCCTGGCTCAACTAGCCAACATCCCGGCACGCATTACCTTGTATGAACTTCTTAGACTATCAAAGTCGACCAGAGAAGCTCTACAAGAAGCTCTGACAAATGCCGAGGTCTTCATGACCCAGGTGTCGAAGGAGGAGGATGTAGAGGATTGCCTCCACACCTCCCCAAATGCTCCCTGCATTACCTTCACAGCAAATGATATGCAGGTTAAAGGGAAGCATGATCGACGCCTGTATTTCACAGGGTATATTGGATCGTCTGAGGTGAACCGCATTCAGGTAGATCCAGGGTCCGCGTTGAGCATCATGCCTCGCCGGGTCATGCAACATCTGGGCATTCCTACTCATCGTTTGAGCCCTACTCAGACAACTATCTATGGGTTCAATGCCAACCAGACCCGTCCGATGGGGAAAATCAAGCTCAAATGCCAGATTGGAAGCCTCAAGTCGGAAGTGACATGCTACATCATCGACGCCGACACTTCCTACAATCTATTGCTGGGACGATCGTGGATTCACCGCAACTCCATCGTTCCCTCCACTCTCCACCAAGTCATGAAATACATTGACGGGAGTGGAAAGGTGCAGACGTTGATTGCCGAAAGGTATCCGTTCAAAGGGGTCGAGAATTATTTCACCGACTCTTTGCTGTACCAAGATCCGGTGGAGACGGATGAAGTCCCGCGACCAGAGGAGCCAGACTCTGGTAACGAAGCTGACACCGAGCCCGAGAAAGAAGAGTGTCTGTGGGAGTTAGAACCACTTGTAAAGAGCACTAATAGGCTCGATGTTGATAATATCACCGACGATGTAGGCGGTTGGTATATTAATGAAGATTTAGATTTTGCGTATTTTTCTGTGTTTGCTTCTGATTCAGTACCATCAGACACTAGCACCGAAGTAGACGATGACCCCTGGTCGACAATAGATGCTTTGACATCGTTGCATGTACCAGTGAAGTCGTCCTTCGAGACATACCAAGATAATGGTAATGCGCAAGAATCTATATTTATGGTTCCAGCAAGACGAAAGGCCAAAAATCAATTCTTTTTAGGCGAATCTCGTCTGAACCAACGCCCCGCGAAGAATCGGAAGGCGAGGAGGAATCCCCTCAGTTCGGTCATTATGAACCAAAAGCACTCAAAATGATGAGATGCATGGGGTACGACCTGACTAACAGACTCGGGTTGAACTTCGGCAAAGGAAGGAGGACGCTGCTTCGATCCTTTGTGCCGAAAGGGAAGGCCCCCGATTATTATCATCAGACGCGCCGGGGGTTGGGCTATGTATCAACTCCGGTCCCATCAGCCTCCGATTCTCAAGAATCGTCGAGCAACGATTACTCTTCAGACACATCATCTTGGGAGTCAGATGTCAGTGTCGGCAACATCTTCAAGGAACTTTCAGTGAACATGGTTTCGACAAGCCACCTGGAAGATGGAAACGAAGAAATGATCCAATCTGATACAGATCCTTGGACCAAACATTTAAATGCTCTTTGGGACACTCGCTTTGAACAGCGCGAGCCACCCACAGAAGACAAGGTTGTTCAGATCAACCTAGGAGAGGAGGCTAACCCTAAGCCCATCTTTATAAGTGACGGCCTGTCACCTTCGGAGAAAAAAGGATCTAATATCTCTTGTACAAGAGTATATAGACGTCTTCGCCTGGAATTATGAGGACATGTCAGGACTCGATCCTCAGGTGGCTATGCACTGCCTCAACATCAATCCGGACGTAAAGCCTGTCAAACAACAGCAGCGACGGTTTCGTCCAGAAATAATGGAGGCAATTCAATCAGAAGTCAGAAAACTTATTGATTCTGGCTTCATCAGGGAAGAACAACATCCCGACTGGGTAGCCAACATCGTCCCCGTCGCCAAGAAGAACGGGAAGATCCGGATCTGCATCGACTTCCGCGATCTAAACGAGGCCTGCCCCAAGGACGAATTCCCATTGCCGATCACAGATGTCATGATTGACAATACTTGTGGATTCGAACGAATGTCCTTCATGGACGGATTCTCAGGATACAATCAAATCAAAATGTATCCTGATGACGAAAAGCATACCTCCTTCAGGACACCTCTAGGGGTATATTGCTACACCGTCATGCCCTTCGGACTGAAAAATGTAGGGGCAACATACCAAAGGGCCATGAACACCATTTTCCATCAGCAAATACGCAAAACGGTGGAATGTTATGTTGATGACATCGCGGTAAAAAGCCGCACTAAAGGTGATCACATAGCGGACCTGAAGGTGGTCTTCGACATCATGCGGGCTCATCAATTGAAGATGAATCCCACAAAGTCCTTCCTGGGGGTGGCCAGTGGCAAATTCTTAGGATTTGTTGTAACATCCACCGGAATTCACTTGGACCCAGAAAAGGTTCGCGCTATCCAAGAGATGCAACCCCCGAGAAATCTCAAAGAACTCAGGGGATTGCAGGGACGATTGGCGTACATCCGCAGGTTTATCTCAAACCTCTCCGGAAGATGCCAACCCTTCGCTAAGTTAATGAAGAAGGGTGTCTCATTCATTTGGGATGATGCTTGCCAACAAGCGTTCGAGAAAATCAAGCAATACCTCACCCAACCACCAGTCCTTGCAGCTCCGGTATCCGGAAAGCCTTTCCTGGTGTGCGTCCGGGCAATGGATCATTCTTTGGGAGCTCTATTAGCTCAGAATGATGATCACGGACGTGAGCAAGCAATCTACTATCTGAGTAGAACAATGATCGGAGCCGAACATCGGTATAACCCGATCGAGAAGGAATGTTTGGCATTAGTGTTCGCTATTCAGAAAATGCGGCACTATCTGGTAGGCCAAACTATAAACGTCATATCAAAAGTCAACCCCTGAGGTTACTTATGATTAAGCCTTCATCATTAAACGGCCGGCTGGCAAACTGGGCCATATTGCTCTCCCAATATGAGATGCATTTTTACCACAAAAGGCCATTAAGGACAAGCAGTGGCGGATTTCCTAGCTGAGCACCCAGATCCGAGGGCAGCCAAAGTCTACGAGGATCTCCCAGATGAAGTTGCTGAAGTCTGCCTGACTCAGACATCGTTCGAAAGTCAAGTATGGCAACTTTCTTCGACGGTGCGTCAAGAACAAGCCCAAAGGGACACGTAGTAGCGGGGGTAGGAGTAGTACTCGTATCCCCACAAAATTATGTGATTCCCCGAGCTGTCTCATTAACTGAGCCTTGTTCCAACAATGTGGCGGAGTACAACGCTCTTTTGATTGGGATGCAATTCGCCGATGAGATTGGCGTTAAAATCTCGAGGCATACGGCGACTCTAAACTCATCGTCAGCCAAGTTCGCGGGGAGTACGAAGTCAGACATGAGGACCTAGTACCCTACCACAACGCAACTATCCGCATGGCCGAGGGGTTTACAAGCTTCTACATCGACCATGTACCGCGCAGGCAAAATGCACACGCGGATGCACTCTCATCCCTCGCGGCCTCCTTAGCTCTTCCAGCTGGAGCAATAGAGAAGATATTCGTCTACAGCCACGACCTGTATTGCCCGAGAAATGCTCTCGAGGGCTATCAGGAGTCAAAGGGAGATTGTCAAGGTAAAGAAGCACTGGAATTGTCAACCGGTCCAGAGCTTAAAGACTGGCGATTCCCCTACATTGATTTCGTCTTATACGACATTCTGCCTGAAGACACCAAAGAGGCGGCTGCCATTCGAAAGAAAGCCCCCAAATTCTATTATAATGCGATTACGCGAACATTGTATCGTCGATCGCATGACGGGATCTTGCTCCGGTGCCTCTCACCAAAAGAAGCCCAAGAGGTATTGAGAGAAGCCCACGACGGTATGTGTGGAGCCCATCAACCTGGCCCAAAACTGGCACATCGACTCCAAAGATTGGGTTACTATTGGCCCAAGATGGTTGCCGACGCCGTCACCTATGCTAAAAGATGCCACGCTTGTCAAGTGCATGGGGATTTCATCCATCAAGCATCAGGGTATCTCCACTCTACAACCTCTACCTGGCCATTTGAAATGTGGGGGATGGATGTGGTTGGCCCTATCAGCCCACCATCATCAAAAGGACATCGGTTCATTTTGGCAATAACCGATTATTTCTCTAAGTGGGCTGAGGCCATTCCTTTGAAGGAGGTCAAATCGACGAACGTGATCAAGTTCGTGAAACATCACGTTATTTACCGTTTCGGTGTACCTCGGCAAATTGTCCATGACAATGGACCTCAGTTCATCAGCCAGGCTTTTCAGAGATTCTGCGCTAAGTTCAGAATCCAGAGTGTGTCCTCAACGGCATACTATCCTGCCGCTAACGGCCTTGCAGAAGCTTTCAACAAGACCATTGGTAAGCTTCTCAAAAAGTTCGTCTCGAAAAGTCAACGGGACTGGGACGACAAACTAGGTGAATGCTTATGGGCCTATCGCACAACTGTGCGAACCCCAACTAAAGCTACGCCATTTTCTTTGGTATACGAGTGTGAAGCCGTGCTCCCACTGGAAATCTAAATTCCATCTCTACGCGTCGCCTTGACAGCGGAGATGACAACAGAGGAGAAGCATCGACAGCGACTCCAGGAACTGGAGGCCTTAGATGATAAACGTCTGCAGGCCCAACAACAAATCGAGCTCTACCAAGCTCGTATTACCAGAGCCTTCAACAAGAAAGTTAAAATGCGAACTTTCAAGAAAGGCGATCTTGTCTTAGCCGTCAGAAGACCCATGGTAATGACGCACAAGACAAAAGGAAAATTCCAACCCAAATGGGAATGACCATTTGTAGTAGAGTCAGTCTACTCAAATGGGTCATATCGCCTCATAACCTCAAATGGCGATACACTCATGATGCCGATCAATGGCAGGTTCCTGAAGAAATACTATCCTTAGATGGTATTCTTCCGTTGATCAAGTTAAAAGTACACCTCTGATCAAAGTAAGAAGAATTTCTTCATTATAACATCCGACGCCCCCGACGGCTAAGGATAGAGGAAAATGTTGGCTTCTAAGCCTAACATAAGTCTTCGACAACTCATCATGCTGAGGAGAATAGCATGGCTAGCCCAACTCAAACGGTAGTTGGTAAAGGCACCTCAAATCCGTTGATAGCTGAGGGTTTGCTAAAAATCCTAAGTGGACTTGGCTCCACTCTTTCCTCTAAAATCCCTTACCAATTCTCATCCACAGAATGGTAGGTCTACAAAATACAACCATTACTAAGTTAACACTATACCTCTGGTAATGGAAACTTTTCAATATTCCTTGTCGAGTACAAATTTTGTTGTCAACTCTACACGGAGTATCAAACTTTCAAATTTGTCAAGTTAACACTATACCTCTGGCACTTCAAATTTTACTTGTCAATTCTCACCAATAGAATGACAGGTCCTCAAATTGCTCTTATCATGAGTCAATCTTTATCAAGTTAATACTACACCTCTGACAAATTACTGTTAAAGTTTAACACCACACCTCTAAACAGTAATCAGGTTTCTGTCAGGTTTAATATTACACCTCTGACAGTCACTTTTCTTCAGACTTCCATATCGAAGCTGAAATGGATGATGCTAAGTTAACATTACACCTCTAGCATCAAGTCATTGCTAAGTTAAACAATACACCTATGGCCATGACTTTCCCTCGGACTTCCTTATACAAGCCGAAATGACCAATGCGAAGTTCAACATTACACCTCTAACATTACCCTCACTGTCAAGTTAAACATTACAGCTATGACAGTGACACTTCTGAGTTAAGTTAATATCACACCTCTGACTCACATCCTTGTCAAGTTAACATTACACTTCTGACAAGATCACTTTCAACCCGTTAAGTTAATATCACACCTCTAACGGTAACAAACTTTCCTAGATTCCCCACGAGTCTAGTCTCACTTGTTATTCTCTTCAACAGAATAACAAGTCTACCTAAAAATATTGTTAGGTTAATACTACACCATCAACAGTGTTTCCATCAAATCCCCAGCTGAGCTCAATCAAGTTAATCCCAAACACTTGATAAAAGTTCACCCTCCCTGGGGGTACTAATTCTACTTGTCACTTTCTCTTATAAAGTGGCAGGTCCACCAAAAATTATTTCATCTCTGTCAAGTTAATATTACACCTCTGACAGTATTGTGAGAGTTCCTGAAATAGGATCTTTCCCTACAAAGTTTGACTTATTAAGATTATCATCATAATTTTGACAAAGTCAAAGATTCTTTGCTTCTATGAGTCTAACTGAAGACAAAAAGTTCAAGACAATGAAAGAGGCAAAAAGAAAAGTGTCACTTTTATTTATATCCAGGCATACGAAAGTGATACAAAACGCTCTCTTATACAATAAGATTGAGTGTTACAATTAAGGAGTACAAAGAAGTCCCTCTCTCTCTCTCAGAGGCGTACTCACTCCTTGAAGCCGCATCTAATTCCAAGTGCACGATGTCTGAAGAAGTGCCAAACTGTGGCGACAATTGGAGCCGGTTGCACTATGGTGCATGACGTAAACATCGGAAGAGCCCTAGCTGACTAAGCTAAGAGCAATAGTGTTCTTGAGGTCCGGTGGCAGCAGAAAGCCATGCAACCCTTCATTCATGAGCATCTCTTTCGCCAGAAGGCCATCCAACGAACATGGAGTGTCCTTGATATCACTTCTGGAGTGGGAGAGGAAGAGGATCCTATCTGCCACTGTATCCACCGTAACTTCCTCGCCGCCATACTTACCCTGACCATCCCTTGCCAGCAGGCATGACTGGTGCAGTGGATCTGAAGAGACCTTGGCGAGGGTTAAGTCCTCGTCAGGGACATAATATATTCCCTTGTAGACGACGAGGACCATAATATATTCCCTTGTAGATGAACATCGAACGAGTTCGCCGACCAGAATATTCTTCCAGGGGCCCAGCGAACCTGAAAAAGGACAATCAAGCCTACCTACAAGGAATAAACAAGGGGGTTAGAAAATCTGGAACTTAGTATACTTCAACAAAGAAAACTAAGTGACAGACGCGGCTATTGTCGAAGACTTCAGACGCGGGAATGAGCCAGCGCAGTGAGTCAAAATATCGCGTCAACAGAAGCAGACGCGAATCAAAACTGTGCCACACACAGGATTCAAACGCGGTCTCATTTTGCGCCCTCGCCTAAAACACAAGGCGCGAAAGGACTCAGACGCCGAAAATTGCCATCTCCCTGTCGAGGGAACAGGGGTTGCAAAATTCGGGTCTGAAACCTTCAGCCCGAGTTGGAATTCATCCAAATCAGTGGCCTTAAAACGCGAGCTTCATGAGCAAAGTCAGCGCCAAGTGCCAAAGACTTCTGTACTCGCGTCCAGGAAAGTTTAAGTCGGCGGCGCAAATTCCAGAAGGAATGCACCAACTCAGACTTCGTGAGGAAATCCAGATGATGATGATGCCAAAGTGCAAACTTGGGTGGACTAGAAACATCACGGCAAGTCGGGACGGCATACCAGCAGAGGCCTCTGTCAAAAGTTTAACTCTCTGCATCAGAATATGGACATGGAAGGTGATCAGAGAGACACTTTGTCCTGAAGAGACCAAACAGAAGCATGAAAGCTCTGGGTCATCTTCTTCCCCGGAGTCGTCTTCATCCATGAAGACAGTACCCCTGTTAGAAACTCTGAAGAAGGCGGAAGTTCTCAGAGCAATCGTTCTCTTAAAAGGGAAAATAGTCTAAGATTGGGACTGCTAAAGAAGGCGAGCCCCTATTTATAGGCTGCTCCTGGTAACCGTCATTAATGGTTCATCAATTGGAACCGTCGGCCTTAATGACCGCACGATTGTCAAAGTCCAATGGGAAGCTGACGCGTGGAGGGTCGCTTCGGGAAACGTTGAAGACGCTGGTCTACAACCGCCAGCGTCGGTTTTACATTAAAGGGTATTAACGCCCAAGTCCAATGAAGAACCGACGCGTAGACAACTGCTTCGGGAAACAACGGATGACCCGGTTTCCCAATCGTCAGTGAAGACTTGACGTTCAATCGTCAGTGAAGACTTGACGTTCAAAGATCTCATAAAATCTTTATGTCAGGCCGCATGTAACGTCTGGAAGTTACATCGATACGCAGATGGAAAAACCGCGTCCTGGAACCCGCGTCTCTTTTTTCAGAATGAATGACGTCCACCTGCATTCCAAAGGAAAGTCCGCGTGACTCAGAATCGCGTCTCTTCAGCAAACAGGGCCCATTTTAAGGGAAAGCACTTGACTCAGCAAAGGACTTAGTCCATTCTGAGATTAAGGGGAAAATACACAAGGCTGCGTCCCTCGCGTCCGCTCGAGTCGCGTCTTCATTGGCAGGACAGACTCGCGTTACTCAAAGCCGCGTTTCTCTCTGCGAGTTGACGCCGCCACGTCTCCCTATGGATTGACGCTGCGTCTCATCAAAAGGACTTAGTTCTATCTGAGTTCTTATGAACTGATGACCGCGTCTCTCCATGAATTGACGCCGCGTCTCATCAAAAGGACTTAGTTCTACCTAAGTCCCTATGAACCAATGCCGCGTCTCATCAAAAGGGCTTAGTTCTGCCTAAGGTCCTATGGGTCAAACGCCGTGTTTCATTTAAAGAACTTAGTCTCACCTAAGTTTAGCATTCACAGTCAGTTAATCATAGATTGTGATCAAGAGGTCGAATTCATCCACAGCAAGGCAACAAAGGAGGTGGAACCAAAAACTTCAAAGACTTTTATTATATCAAAAATGATAAAAGCTAATACAAAACACTCTTAGTGAACAGAGTGTCCTTTTCTTAAAAAAAAAAAGAGAGAAGGCTACAAGTCCTGGTCCGCCAAAGAACGGATTTGCTCTCTAAGGCGGTGTATCTTATGTTGACGCGCCTTCTCAACCTCCATGAGAGCTCGGGCCCGCAGATCCGCTTCAGACAAAAATCCCTGCGCTTGCACTCGGAGGGATTCCAGCTCGGACGAACGAACAGAGAGGTCCGCTTCAGCTTGCGCCTTGGCAACCTCTAACTCCGCTAGCCTCTTTTCAGAGGTAGTAAGCCTCTGTTCGTTGAAGACAATCATGGCCTCAGCCCTGGCTATAACAGCCCGAGAGTTAAGGATAGCCTGCTTTGCGGCCTGTATGATCGTCTCTGACTCCTCGGACTCAATCGCCAGCCTTTGGTGATCAGCCTGGACACGTTCAAGAAGACTTCGCTCCTGCTCTTGAGCAACAAGGAGCCTATTCAGCGTTTCTTGGGCTTCGTGGGATGAACCGGCATCATCCTCCAGGGATCGAAGCTCTCTCAGGTGCTGTCCCAGCTGATCCACCAGCAGCTGACTCGCCTGGGCTAGCGAAGGGCCTCCGGCCAACTTGATGTTCTCGATCTGGTTTCCGAGAAACATCTGGGCGAAGTCAAGGGAGCTACCCCTAGTCAGGACGAAATCGATGCATGTTCGCATCGAGGTAAGGAACTGCTGCACCGCCTGGCGTGTCAAAAGCTCCATGATATCATCATCCGAAGTGCTCCCCGATCCCCTTTCTATCACGGGGTGGGGGATGTAGATCGGCTCTGTTGGTGCAAGAGTCGAGCTGACCACGGATACGGCAGGAGCAGGAGCAGCCACTGGCGCTTCTGGGGGCACCACCTCTGCAGGAACCTCCACAGCCGATGGCAGGGTAGTGAGCTCGACCTCCTCATAAACCTCAGCCAAGGCTTGGGCCGTGTGGCCTTCCGGAGGGACACTGACCGTCAGACTCTCTACCTGGGCCCCCTCAGTTCTCTCTGCAAGTTATCTCAACATTAGCCAGAATGGTTAAAGAGAAACATCCGAGACATCAAAACTTCCTTACCAAGCTGGAGGTCCAGAGATGTCGAATCCTTGGGCGAACCCTGCAGAGGAGAAGTCTCCCTGACTTCAGTGGTGGCCTCCTCTTCCTGCAGAGTAGAAGTCCCCCGATTTCGGTAGTTGCCTCGGCAGCTGGAGTCTCAACTCCTTCCGGCTGGGTCAACTCTTGCACCATCTCCTCGATAGGCGAGGAGGTTGCAGCCTCGGTATCCTCAGCCAATCCTGCAGCATAAAAGGAGAATGTTAAAACCTCCTCTTCAAAATGAAAAGGGAAATCAGGTCAGAAGGTGAAAAGAGTACCTTCAGCAGGAGCAACCGCTGGTGGTGACATCGTCGCCGGCTCACACCCATGTATTTCCTCCTCCGAGATGTGTGAGAATTTGCTCGGATCAGGAGGAGCGGGTTCGTCACCATAGTCGACCTCATCCTCAAAATCGCTTTCCTCTGCGGATGAGGAAGACGACAGTTCAACGTGAGAGGCCTCGGTAGCCTGAGCTTTGCCTCTAAACACCCCAGTGGTAGGGCTGGGGTCAACCATCCGAGGACTGGAGATGAAGACAGAAGGAGACCCAGGCTGTTGTGCCTCATCCCTCCTCTGAGCTGAGGAAGACTCGGGCTGAGCTGAGATCCCCGGAATCTCAACATCGCCTCCGCTCATTATATCGACCTCGAGCTGCTCGGTCTCGTCAGTGGCGGTGGGTCTGTCAGCAGGCTCCCCTTCCTCTGTAATCCTGAGGCTCCTGCGGTGTAACCTGCGAGCATGGACTAAGGGAGTGTCATACTTGTCCACCGCTTCCTCCCTCGGCTCCCCAACACCAGAAGGGATGTCTGCGGATCGAGAAACTGCAGCCGTCAAGTCTCTCTCGGACCTTCTTTGGGGTAGGCTCAGCAGTGGAAGTAGAGCCTTGACGACGCTTGCTCACCGCCTGTCGAGCCCTGGTTGGTCGCGGCTCCGCCCTTGTTGCTCGCGGCTCCTCCCTTGACCTTCTCCCGACCTCCTTCAGAGCCTTCAGGTACTGCTCGACGCCTCGCGAGCGTTTACCGGACTCCGACCTTGCTTCGAGATTTGCATTGATACTCTCAATGCATGAATACTCTGAAACAAAGTATGGTGTCTGGTTGACTTGGAAGTACCAGGAGCAGAAGCTGAAGCTCATACGGCACTTTGACCCCTCGATAGGTAGACGGAAAGTTGCTTCCATCCCTCCGCCACACTGTAGTACCAAGCCCGAGCACCTTCGAACAAGTTCCCTTTGAAGGCGAGTCGAGCATTGGGATTGCCGACGTAGAGTTGATCGTAGCCGAACTGTCGGGCGAAACGATTCGGCATGTACAGCTCGATTGTGCATGAAGTCCCTTGCCGGAAAAGCACATATCCGGGCCGAATGTTGATCAACCACCAGAAGACCCCCGTGGACAACCTCGTGAAGTCATCTGGGCCCGCGGAATCAGTAAATAGATCTCCGAAAGATGCACCAGGGATCTCGGGGAAGCAGCGATTGAGCTGGTAGTTCGAAGCATCTGAAATGCACTTCCAGACGAAATACATATAAGTATTACGCCAGTCCGAACCCTCCAACCGCTGTACAAAAGGGGCGAAACCCTCACTCCAAGGCACCGGCGTCATCAGGGAAGGGCAGTGCATCACGTACCAAGCCATGAGGTACGTGTAAGGCAGTTCGATCCGAGGGTTGGGGCGCTTCACCGTCGGCTTCCCCTCTGAGTCAAGGATCGGTTGGCCATGGGAGTTGACAGCCTTCCCTGGCTCGCAAAAGTTGTGGGTTAACGCCCGCAACCCGCTCTGAATGTCAGCCGCCACGGCCGGAAGAAGGGCTATGGGACTGCCATGGGCCAGGAGCACCGCCGGGTACACTACATCGGCAACAATGACTTCATGTGGCAGCGTGGGCACCACACAACGCTTCAGCCACAGCATTAAGAAGCCCGCCAACAATGCTCGATCGGAGATAGGGGTCCGGGCTTGATGGTGAAAGCTTTCGAAGACCATGTCAGGTTCGAAATCGTCCTCGTTCGAAACCGTGGTGTAGAAGCCTTCAGGAGCCTGGGCGATCCTGTCGTCAATTTCCTTGTCGGAGCTGGGAGCCAGTTGGGTTATTGGATGGTCTTTCTTATTGACATTGTTGAACAAGTAACTGGCCCAAGACAGCTGCTTGATTCCTCCCGACCTCCAAGTGGTTATCTGGCCGCAGATATGGAAGTGACATAGCACTTCCCAATAAGTCTCGTACATTTGAGGAGACCCTTTCTTCATAAGGTTGAGCTCCTCAGTGGTTGGGATATATTCCTCATAGGGAGAATCCCCTGTTGCCAGCCCCGAGACCTCATGCAACTCGTGCAGTGCAAGGCCCATCTCTCCGACCGGGGTGAAGAATGTCCCCGTCAAAGAATTGTAACGCTCCAGGACCCCGAAGAAGTTCTGAGAACTCGGCGGGATGCCATACTGCACGGCCCTGACTGCTGGGTACAGTCCCACATGCTCTAGCAGATCTCCAAGATCGGCAAGGACGAAGCTCACCATCCTGCGCCACCAATACTTCTCGGTGGAATGAACCCACCCGGGCGCACGGAACTCAACAGGAAAATCACCCTCCGCTTTCATAAACGCGTTGAGGAAGGTAGTGCCGAGTTTTGGTATCTCTCCAACTGGGAGCTCAGACTTGCGCGACCCAGGGAACAGGCCGAGAACCGCCCTATCATGACCATCATGACGGTATACCTTCTGGGAGCCCAAGTCGCCGAGGGTAATCTCAGGGACATATCGGGAAACGTCCCATTTCATCTTCCGAGGGACGGACATGTGCTGGAGATAAGACAGCGGGAACATCCTCTCCATGTCTGGAAGAAAGAATCTTCTATCCCCTATCTGACGGAGCCATCTATAATTTCCATCATACATGGAATAGCCGCCATCACCGATACGATCTCCGAAGAAGAAGGCAGGCTTCTCCAGCTTGACGCGATCATCCGTTGTGAATGCTGCATCGGTCATAAGCACCCGAAGGGTTGTCATATCAACATTGGAGAGCCTTTCCTGGTGCTCCTGCAACCTGTCAGCAGTCACAGGTACTGTCCTTCGTAGCACAAAGGCCAGATCACGGTCAGCACCACCTACATGTCCAAAGTGGCGCTTCTTGGCGAGTGGGGCAGAAGGGTGTGGTACTGCAAAAGAAAAGGACACTTAATCAGACACCTTATCAGAAGCAAAAAAAATGCTAAGTGTCTATAGTCCAGACGCAGAAGAGATACTGGACGCAGGAATTATCAAATCCGCGTCCAGACCTGCGAATCTGCGTCCAGAAGCAGAAGAAATACTGGACGCAGGAATTATCAAATCCGCATCCAGACCTGCAAATCCGCATCCAGGCGTAAGACCCGCGGGATCAAATCCGCGTTTTGCAAACCAAGACTTATGAAAAATCTTTAAGTACTTGGGCTCAGGTGCAAGATTCATCAAAAACCTGCACCTGATGAAAAATCTTCAAGTCCGCGTCCGAACCCTTCACAATTAGAAATATTCTAAGTAAAGAATCTGAAATGCAGGACTCGCTGGCACCGGGTCATCAACCCCGCGCCTTGGTTATCAACTCAAAGACCGCGTCTGAGACCGCGTCTGAGAATCAAACACGGTTTGTTTTCTGTGTTGACGGTTCTGTGTTAATGGTTCTCCTCCAAAAGATATCTTTTTGGGGTTCCATGAGCTTCCAGTAATGGTGAAGTTCAAGCCTAAACGGCGTTATACCTGGGAAAAGGACTTCCTGCGCGGAGGAACCACCCCTCTGGGCCTCGGTGACGGTCGCTCTTGAAGAGGATGCGGTTGGCTTGGTCTTAGGTGCCATTGGTGATTAAGAATCCAGTAATGGAGATGAACAGAGAAAGAAGAACTCTTTTTCTTAAAAACTCTAAACAAATGCGCTCGGAGAAGAAGAGGTATCTCTCTGACTGTTGCCATTTATAGGCACAAGGATTCGCGAAGATACGCGGCGCGTGGCTCGATTAGTTCTGCAGCGAGTCATCGCTTGACGCGTGGAACAGATCAATTTTAATGTATCGCGAAGATCGCGCACCATGGTTCTGCAGCGAGTCATCGCTTGACACGTGGAACAGATCATTTAATGAACCGGGAAGTCCGCGCGTCAAAAGGTGATGTCCCGTCGGTTCCCCAGGCCAACTGGCAGTGCAATCATGACATGGCACAGATTCGCACCCGATGGCCGCGCCTCTTCGATGGACATGCCCCGTTATCACCGCCATAAATGCATTCAAAAAGACGCGTCTCTCTAAGAAGTTCGCGTCTTTCCAGCCCGGCTGAACATCGCGTCTGCTTTATGGAAGATCAGTCGCGTTTTTCATTTGCCAAAAGACGCACCCCATGAAAGTCGCGTCTGTAAAGCAGTACTATCTCTGCTCTTCAAAAAGAACTGGCGTTCAGTCCTTACTTCTGCAAATCAGTTCAACAGTACACTGGCACAAGCAGACGATCGTCCACTCCTGGCTTAAAGCGCGTCCATGACAGACTAAAAGCAATCGGGGAGGTTTAGACTGTGTATCTAGACACTCAACACGATCAACTCTGGTGGCCTCAAAGAGTTCAACAGTACACTCACGAAGACCAACTCCAGATAAGATCAAACCCGGAGCATTAACAGTCCAGTCATAAAGGCGAATTCAGCTAGAGTCCAAAGTATTTCGAAATCCGTCCCAGTTAACTGCGGAATATCGAAAACTTTGGAGGGGGTTCTGTAGGCTGTCTAAAAATCACTAAAAGACAAGCCATTAAAAAGCAGAGTTTCAAGTTCTAGACGCGTGGGCTCGACACCCGCGTCTCAACCTCAAGGCGCGTGGGCTCGACACCCGCGTCTCAACATCAAGGCGCGTGGGCTCGACACCCGCGTCTCAACCTCAAGGCGCGTGGGCTCGACACCCGCTTCTCAACATCAAGGCGCGTGGGCTCGACCCCCGCTTCTCAACATCAAGGCGCGTGGGCTCGACACCCGCGTCTCAACATCAAGGCGCGTGGGCTCGACACCGCGTCTCAACATCAAGGCGCGTGGGCTCGACACCCGCGTCTCGATTATAACCGCCCTGGTTATGGGGCCAGTCGCCGCCCACATAGCGGGGAGGTCAGCCCCTCGTTGTGGAGCGTTTTTAGGGGGCACGTTCACCCTGGAACCCCTATAAATAGCCCCGTCGCTATTGAAGAAGGGGTCGGATTTTCTTTAGTTAGACGACAACAAGACAGAGACACGGCAAAAAAGGAGAGAGCTCAACTCTTCAACAAGCTCGCTGCGTACGAGTTATCCTTTGCCTACCTTCTCTTTGAGAGTTTTGGTAGACAAGAGCTGTGTTACTCCTTCTACCAACCAAAGAGAAGATCCCTGACGATCCCGACGGTCATCCGTCAACGGAGAATAAGATTCACTCTCCACCGCCACACGAAGAACCCAGCATTAAACAAAGGGAGGATTCAAGACTCAACATCCTCCCTCCCTTGTAACTGGAAGGGAAACAGTTTGTTGTAATTTTTCATCTAATTCAAGGAAATTTTATAGCACCTCTTTTCTTTTTTTCCGGCGCGTACACTGTGTCATGTAGATCTCCTCCTCAAGATCGCCGTGGAGAAAGGCGGTCTTCACATCAAGTTGGTCAAGATCTAACTCATTCTGTGCAACCAAGGCTAAAAGAATGCGAATTGATGAGTGTTTTACTACAGGAAAGAATACCTCGTTATAGTCAATTCCTTCCCTCTGAGCGTAACCTTTAGCCACCAGCCGTGCCTTGTAGCGCACTGCATCTTCTTGGAGAGATCCTTGCTTCTTAGCATATACCCATTTGCATCCTATGGCCTTCTTCCCTTTGGAAAACTTGGTGAGTTCCCATGTGTCATTCTTGTAAAGAGATTGTATCTCTTCATTTATGGCCGCTTTCCACATCCTTACTTCCGAACTGATCTCAGCTTCTCTGAAGGTAGATGGAATAGCCTCCTTGACAACTGGAAGTGCATACGCGATGACCATATCAGTGGTGAGCCAACCTGGTCTCCTAGTGTTCCTTCTCGGTCTTTCCACTGCAGTAGGATTTAGAACAGTACCCATGACCTGCTCTTGACCCTGTTCAACTTCTTCAGTATTTTTTTCAGCTACTTGATCACTGCCCTGTGTCACATTAGGAATGATCCGAACTGATACTGATTCCTCTAGAGATGGTGGATCTGCATCAATCTCCACCTGCTGCAATAGCTCCTTGGTCTTGCTGGTCTCCACCTGCTGAGAGACCGTAGGCTTCATTAAAGAAACCTCATCGAACGTGACATCCCTGCTGAGTATGAACTTGTTGTCTATTTGGTCCCAAATTTTGAACCCCTTAGTTCCTCGCTTGAAGCCAACAAACACCCCTTTCTTTGCCCGTGGGTCCAACTTGTCTTCTTTGACATGGTAGTAGGCTGGACATCCGAAAACCCGTAGCAAATCATAGTCTTCAACAGCTTTTCCTGACCAAGCTTCAAGAGGAGTCTTCCCCCCTATTGCAGACGACGGCAACCTATTGACGAGGTGGCATGCATACGCCAAAGCTTCAGCCCAAAACTTCTTTGACAGTCCTGCATTGGATAACATACACCGGACCTTCTCTAGCAATGAACGACACAAAATAGTGGTTACCTCCAATCGATGCTGTCTTGGTAGGTCCCCATACATCCGTGTGAACATAGTCAAGAATACCCTCTGTGCAGTGTGAAGCTGTGCCAAACTTCACCTTGGTCTTCTTGCCGATGACGCAATGCTCACAGAAATCCATCTTGCAGGTCTCAGCACCCTTCAGCAAACCTTGCCTCGCAAGAGCTTGCAATGACTTCTCTCCTGCATGACCCAGCCTCATGTGCCACAGCCGGGTTGAATCTTCCTTTTGACTGGTAGAAGCTGCCACCTGCCCTGTCACCGTACTATACCCTTCAAGTAGTACAAGTTGTTCCGGCGATCGGCCTTCAACACCACCATCGAACCTTTGTCATTCTAAGGACTCCCTCATTAATAGACACTCCTAGGCCCAATGATTCCAAAGCTCCTACGGAAATCAAGTTCCTCTTTAACTGAGGTACAAACCTCACTTCTTTCAGCTCCCTAACCATCCCATCAAACATTTTGATTTGAATAGTGCCAACACCCTCCATGATGCACGGATGATCGTCGCCCATGACGACCGAACACCCCCCCAGCTTCTCAAAACTGGTAAACCAGTCCTGATTAGGGCATACATGATATGTTGCACCTGTATCCAAGATCCACTCGTTTTCACCCGAGTAGCCTATGATGGGGTTTGTAACTAAAAAGAGAACACTGACGAATCTGAGTCTGATCTATCTGACTGTGATTTACTGCTTGCAGTATTAACCACTTTTGCTAGATTTGCCTCGGATTTCGATTCTTTCTTCTTTCCCTTGAACTTCGGACAGTCCACCTTCCAGTGCCCAATCTCTCTGCAGAAAGCACACTGATTCCTTTTTAGATCCCTGAAGCCCGGCCTGGACTTTGATCTTCCTCTAACCTCCTTGCCCTTCCTCGATGAACTTCTGCCTCTTACTTCCAGTGCCTCCGCCGATGAGCTTGACCTAGAAGGATGTCTCTCCTTCTTCCTCGTCTCATAACTAGTCAGTGCAGACGACACCTCATCATAATCCAAGGTCTGCCTTCCATTGATAAAGGTCAGAGTGAATGTCTCATACTCCTCCACCGGGAGTGAGTTCAGAAAGATGATCGCCTTATCTTCCTCTTCTATCGTGACATCCACATTTACCAAGTCTGTAAGAAGCTTCATATATCGGTTGATGTGCTCATTTACTGTGCTCCCCTTCTTCATCTGAAATCTATACAGCTTACTCTTAAGCTGCAACCTGGACTCAACACTCTTAGTCAGGTATTTCTTCGCAAGGGTTTCCCACAGTTTTTTCGCCGACGTCTCATGTTGTGTAAGGTATTTTATGTTTTGCGACAAACATGAACGTATCAATCCACATGCCGACCTGTTCATCTTTGCCCACTGTTCATCAGTGGTCGTGTTCCTTTTCTTCTCCAATAGGAGAGTGTCCTCGAGGTTCGATGCATTCAGCGCATCCATAACCTCACATCTCCACATCCCGAAGTTATTTGTGCCGTTGAACTTGACAACTTCAATCCTCGGGTGAGAATTCATTGTCTTAACCGATGCTATTTCTTCTGCCATTGAGATTTCTGATCCTCTATCGATGCGGAAGAATAACCAACTAGAAATAGATCTATATTTTAGATAAAATTGGATTTTTACCTTTCCCTTGAAACCCTAGATCGAGTTTCTCTCCGATCTACTTCACCTCAGATTCCACGAGCCCTACTTGCGTCCTCCTGAGATCGACACACGATCCCACGAGCACCAATACCTCTGATATGAGATCGACACACGATCTCCACCGAATCAGATCTAGAACTCTCTGAATCTCCAGAAATCCCAAGCGAAACCTGGAGGCTCTGATACCACTTGTTGTGCCCGATGACAACAACCAACTGAGGATCTCACAATCTTCCAAGCACAAAGAACACCCAACAGTACAAATAATCACAAGAAGAAAGCACAAAACGCAAACAACAATATTAACGAGGTTCGGCCTCAATGCCTACGTCCTCGGGGCAATCCAATGGAAAGATTAATTACCAGGAAGATGATTACAATTGTTAATAGCCTCTTTGAATGCAAGAGAGCTCCAGCAAAATCCCTTTTTCGTAGGTACAAAACCTTAGATTAAACAACAGCCTTAAATACCCTGATTTCTGAAACAGCAGATTTTTACCCGCACCCGACTGTCGGTCGACCGGTCGGTCGACCGACCCTTCCTCCGGTCGATCGGTCGGTCGACTGGGTGCCCAACAAAGAGTTGGGTGCTTTCAGTCGGTCGACCAAACGGTCGAACGTGCTGATTCCTTGTGCACGTTGTGCACGTCGGTCGACCGGCCGGTCGACCGACCAGCCTGTTTTCTGCTGCTGCTATTTCCTGCTGCTGTTCTCTTTCGCCTTTCATCGTCGACTTCCTTGGCGATCATCTCGACGACCCTTGGCAAATTCCTCTGCAATAATCTCTCTTTCCAACATATGCATCCTCCAAAATCTCACAATTCAGTACCAAAGGTACTGAAGGTCCTAAGTTGCTCGATATACCGCCGTGTTGATTGCATCTATCCAAAACTACTTGGGCAATCCTGCGTGTATCAGCATGCTCCTTGCACGCTCCAGAATGGTCATGTTCATGTGCTCGGTCATCCATTCTGATGAGGATTCCTAAAACCATCTTCAGTCTTTTGATTTCCCGATCAGTGTAAAACTCCTCGAAATCACAATATTCACTCCATTGTCTGACTTCAAGCACTTAAGTTTTAGATCTGTCTCATTTTCAACTTGAGTCATCCACTTCTTGAACAATTAAACGCATCTGATTTTTGCTTCAAAAAGTAAGTTCAGACCTTTTCACTTGCATCATCAATAAAGGTAAAAAAATATTGATCCATTGATAGAAGGAATAGAAGCCTTACCCTATATATAATTATGAACCAGCTCCAATCTTTTTACCTTCAAGGACTTCTTCACCTTCGAGAAACTGACTTTTCTCTGCTTTCTGTAGTCACAATTTTCATAGAAATCTAAATTAATATACTTCAACCCTGGCAGCTTTCATTTAGAGAGCATAGCCTTCATCCCCTTCTTGCTCATATGCCCAAGTTGGTGATGCTACATATCGACATCCACATCCAATGATGCAACTGAAATTGAAGTCGTAGATCTTGACATTATATAGAGGGTATCTTTCTTTTTTGTCATGTGTCATAATCATGTCACCCTTTGTGATCTTACATGAATCACCGTCGAAGGTAGTTTTCATCTCGGCATCCGCAAGCTGACCAACAAAGATTAGATTTCTCTTCAGCTTCGGTACATTCCTGACGTCCTTCAATTTCAGTGTGGAGCCATTTGAAAGGTTGACTGTCACATCTCCTTTATCAATGATGTTGCACGGTTCATCATCTCCCAAATACACCTTTTTAAGATCTCTTTTCACATAATTTTGAAAGATATCGTGACAGGAAGTGACATGAAGCACACAAGTCAACAGCTCATGATTCGCTGGAACCAGCCAAGGAGCTAATCAGGACATCAGATTCATCACCATTTGCGACATATGTTGAATCCTTCTCTTTACTCTCCATCCTTATTCTGCTTGCAGTCCCTTTGAAAATTCTCTTTCTCACCGCACTGTTAACACCCGACATCCTTAATTTGGATTTGCTTCTCTCAGATATGGACTTGGATTTGCTATTATTTTTCTTTTCTCTATTCATTAACCTTTCTCTTGAGAGTACACCTAGAGGGGGGGTGAATAGGTATAAAGCTAATTTAATGGCAAACAATGAGGGATTTAAAGAATAATGTAAAAGGTTAACTCAAAACAAAAAATGAAGCCGAATTTTCCGTGAAGGGCTCTATAACTTTTCCTCTATATTTCTTTAGATTAGGAGTTGAGGTGCTAGATTGCCTTCTTATTGAGATGAATGTAACCGACATGTAAGAATGATGAATATAATGCAAGTAATGAATAGCAAATGTAAGAGAAGGAAAAGCACAAGTGCAAATAATATCAATAGAGTAAGAGTAAAAGAAAAGGCAATCACACATACAAAAGATTTGTTTCGAGGTTCAAATACAAAGCTCTACGTCCCCGCTTTCATCGTGTGAAGGATTTCACTATCCACTAAAGATCTTTTCAAAAGAAGCCTCCATAAAAAATCTACAATGGTTTATATTAGATTGGAGTACTCAACTTTAACTCTCAATCATCTACACAAGGGAAGCACAAAGCCAATAAGGTTTACAAGCTCTTGGTAACCACAAAGATCACAAACACTCTCTTTTACAACTTCCTATAGTATAGAATGAAGGGTGAAGCTCAAAAAGTTTGTGAGAGAGAAAATTCAGTTGAAATGAATGAATTTAAGAGCTGAAAACTTGTAATAATTGATTTGAAAATGAGAGCACATGAAAACTTGAAAGCTAGATATTTTCTCTTTTGAATGAACTTGATTTTTCAAAATATTTCTCAAAACTCTTGATTGTTTAATCCTCTCCCAATGATCCATATATATATAGACAAGTGATAAATGATATTAGAGGGTCAAACAGGGTATTAGCAGGGTGATTGACCCAAAAAGAACAAATATACCCGTTAAAGAAAGAAGACAAAACAGATTTTAAAAGTTAATCATTAGTATAGCAAATAGGATATCAGTCAACCGACTGGTCGAATGGCAGGCTAAATTTCAAGAATAGTCGTTGAGCATCAGTCGACCGGTCGGTCATCCAATCTCAACAGAGAACAAAGGTCAAGAAAAAAACTTTCAATTAGTCGACCAACCGATCGACCGAAGTCTGACCAAAACACTTTAAGCCTTTGTCGGTCGACCGATCAGTCGCTTGAAAACGTGTACAATAGAAATGTGCACAAACAGTCGACCGACCGGTCAATCGGCAGTAGTGCAAAACTATTGCACTGGAACGGTCGACTGACCCAACACAAAAACCAATTTTAAGAAAGAATTTCTCATAGAATCCAATTTCAAATACTTCAAACAATTTTGAAATATGGTTTGGTAACACATAGGCTAAGAAATATATATTGAAAAAAGGATATGGAATTTTGAGTAGTATAGACATGCATCAAAAGCCAATTTAGTGAAATACTAAAGAAAACAAAAACTATATATGAAAACTTGTATTCTGTGTGTGTGAAACTTCTTGAGCATCAATTCTGCATTTTACACTTTAACAAATTATTTTCTTATATAGGTTTAATATGTCTTCAAGCAATCTTCAAGTGGGCTTCTTCAAAGCGTTAATCTTGATTGTCCTAACTTGTATTCCATCCTTGAGTAAAATTTGAGATATCAAAATATTCCTTTTAAGAAGAAACTCTTTGAATCCTCGTGTCATCAAACTTCAAGGCTCTTGTCTCATAAGAATTGCTCATCGTTATCATGAGACTATTTCAGGTCTCTCGTAGACTCGACAATTGAACTAGCAGATCTCATCATCAAAATTGGTACCAACAGATTCCAATTGGCTCATCACCATGTTGAATTATTGAAATGCTCAGCGACACTTTCGTTGTCTATCATCTTCAGGTTGAATAATTTGTTCATCAAAAAAATCTTGTTCGATGCCGAAGGTTTTCCGTACATTTTCGATAGAGCCACCATCAAGCCTTGGGTTGTCTTCTCCTTGAAGATGTTAAACACAACTATAGATACCAGGGATAATCAGATTGCCCCTAGGGATTTTTGATGTAGGACCTCCCACTCACCATTAGTCATCTCCTTCGACTTTTGGGCCTTTCCACCAGAAGAAAGATAGAGATATTTCTTGTATAGGTAATCTTCGATCAGCATCTTTCAAAATTTAAAGTTTGCACCGTTGAACCTTTCGACTTTGATCTTTCTTTCTTCCACCATCACGAACCATAGTTCTGATATCAGTTTTTGAGAGGAATGAATTGAGGAAGAAGAATGAACATAAATAAAAGGTACAATCAAAGGCACTAGAATTTTAAGTGGAAAACCCAAATTGGAAAACACCACGGAGCCACACAAATCCACTATATTATCAGAGAGATTACAAGAGAAGAAGAGAGAACCTCACAACCACTCTGCATTTACAATAGCATATACACCTTTCTGCTCTATTTAACTCTAATGATGACATATATCTTTTATAGAAAAAATTAGGGTTACAAGTTATGAAATCACCAAACTGTCTTGACATGTGATCTCAAGTTTCACGGGCTACGAAAGCTTCCAAACTGGATCGCTTCACCGCTATGCATCTCTGAGGCGCTGCTCTGCACTATCGCTTCAGAGTGCTCCTCCGGGTAGATGCTTCAGAGTGCTTCTCTGGAGTGATACCAAGTTGCTACTCTGGAGTGAGAGTCTGACATTGCCATCAACTTGAAACTCAGAACTCACCCAATCTCTTTACTGGAGTACTTTCGCACTCGCTCCAGGATCTACAAGGGGACTCCTCAAAAAATTTTGGTCCGGGGCTCCGCCCCCGAGCCCTCGGGAGAGGGGCTCCGCCCCCTTTTCAACCCTCATGACGACCTGACCGCGCAGGTTGACCCGCATAAAGACTCTGCGTGCGTGGGATGGTAAATCATCAATAATTTACTCCACAAGTTAACATTATGTACCCCTGAAAGCAATGATGGAAAGAACACGAGCCGAAATAGAGCTGGTCATCGTCTCTGCAATCGACGATTTGTTCTCTAAAACTGACCTTAAACCCCGAAGGACCTCGACATCTTGAATGTAAATTGCCGCCTCTTCTCTCTGACCCCTTCGCTATCCATGATGGTCATCAACAAGTACAAACTCCACAGCAACATCCATAGTTTCCATCTCTGTGGCATGGGCTGCAGCGCTGAGCTCATCTCCATTGATCTTGCTCGAAATCTCTTGCAAACGCACCCCAGCTCATATGCTCTTGTTGTGTCCACTGAAATAATTACGCCCAACTACTACAGTGGAAACCAGCGAGCCATGTTGCTCCCCAACTGCCTATTTCGAGTGGGTGCAGCGGCTAATCTACTTTCAAATCGAAACACAGAGAAGCACCGGGCCAAGTTCACGTCGTTCGCACTCATAAAAGGGCTAATGACAAGGCGTACCACTGCGTGTACCAAGAACAAGACTCTGTGGGGAACACCAGAATCAATCTGTTGAAAGATCTGATGGCGATCGCAGGCGAAGCGTTGAAATCGAACATCACCACTCTTGGGCCTCTAGTCTTGCCAACATCAGAGTATCTCCTGTTTGTCTTCTCTTTTATTGCAGGAAATAATCGACTCAAAGTGGAAGCCATACATTCCTGACTTCAAGCTGGCTTCCGGCACTTTTCCATTCACGCTGGCAGTTGCACTGTGATCAACGAGCTGCAGAAGAGGCTGCAACTGTCGGCAGAGCACGGGGAGGCGTCGAGAATGACTCTGCACCGGTTCAGCAATACGTCGAGGAGTTCGTTGTGGTACAAGCTCAACTACATTGAATCAAAGGGAAGGATGAAGAGGGGGGATCGGGTGTGGCAGATTTGGTTCGGGTTCAAGTGCAACAGTGCAGTTTGGAAGTGCATCAGGACGGTCAAAACGCTCGTGGACCGGCCATGGTCGAGCTGCATCCATAGGTATCCAGTCGAGATCCCTTACATCGTCAAGCTCTGAAGAGATTAATGGCCAATAACTTAAATCGTCAATCAACAAGTGAGCATATGTTTGGTGACGTAGGATGGCAGAGAACCAAGCCAAGAAACAATCAGCGACCAGAAACAGGTGTAGGTTGACTGCCCGATCGACTGAGAAATCTAGCAAAAGAAGTTGCTTGATCGCCCAGTCGACCGACTAAAAACAGAACAAAGATCAGAAGGAGGAGCCAGGTTAACGGCCGGCCACCCGATCGACCATCCAGAAGACATGAAAAGACCAGAAAATTGAGTATCTCATCCGGTTGACCTCCGAGTCGACTAGCATAGCAGAAAGTCCCAACGGTCGATCGTCACTCGTGTATCAGCCCAATTATGATTTAGTTTAGGATTTTGTTTTTGGGTCCAAATTAGACTCTGATAGATTTTATATTTCTTTATTTTAAATTTAGATTTTCTAAATAGATTAAGACTCTTTTGTAAGCCTATAAAAGGGCCATTGTATTCTTTATATTGTATTCAATAATTATTAGTTTTTGATTAATAAAAATTGAGTTTGTCTCTCCAATTACTCGTGGATTCGAGTTTCTATCCTTTGCTCATGGATTTGAGTAAATTGCTCGTGGATTCGAGTACATACCTACCTGAAGGTTCCTTCCAGGATTCGTTAGCGCTAGAATGAGATTTAACCCGCGTTCGCTTCTCAGTCTGCGTCAAGTAGTATCAGAGCTTCAAAAACTTTCCGACAATGACATAAGACAACGATGAATCACAAAGCCCTTCTTTAATGGTAGGTACTATTGAAGAAAAGCTCAACACTTTTGAATCAACCGTGGACAGTATAGTTTAAGAAATCAAGAAGTTATCCCTCAAGATTGATGATCGAGATCTCGCCGATGGTACGTACCGAAGCAAACGAGATCGTTCATCAGATAACTCTCATCGACAACTTTCATCACATCAACCACCACCATATCAAACCCTACAACATCAACCACCATCACACCAACCACCACTGAATTAGCCTCCATCATATCAACCCCCGCCATATCAGCCACGAAAACCATCACCACCACCAAGACGTCCTCTATGAAATTTTCAATATGAAGACCTTTCCGATGAGGAAGAATTGAACAACACCTTCTGTCAAGAGATGACTTCGAAGAGGAGACTTACGATGGAAGGATGGACTACAGGCGAGGCCATAGGTAGATGACCAATCTTAATCCTAATAAGAGAGGAGGATTTCTTTTTTCTAATCACGACAGGAGAACAGAAGACTCAAGTCCTAATAAATATAGGGTGAAGATTGAGATTCTTTTTTTAGCAGGAACCTTGATATAGAATCCTTCTTGGACTGAGTCTACGAAGTAGAGAAGTTTTTCGACATAGCTTACATCTCTGAGGATAAGCGTGTCAAGTTTGTGGCCTATAAACTCAAGGGAGAAGCAGCTGCATGGTAGGGACCAATTGCAGATCACGACGAGACGTCAAGGCAAGCCACTCGTGATGACATGGAGACGCATAAAGCAACTTTTACAAGGTAGATTCTTTTCACCCAACTATCAATAAATCTTTTACAATCAGTTTGAACATTTTAAACAAGGTGAAAGGACTGTTGCGCATACATAGCGGAGTTCTACAGCCTCTCTTCGCAATGTGAACTATCCCTGATGGATGACCAACAAACTACAAAGGACATTAACAGGTTAAAGTACCCCATCCAAGATGTGTGATCCTTCATAACGTGTTCTCCATTGATGAAGCCCACAACAAAGTCATGAAGATTGAGATGTTGGCCTGAAGGCCTTTCACCCTAGTTTTGATGATGACTAACTTATGAAGTTATGTTACTAATGATCTTGTGTTTATTAAGTTTCAGATATTGATCAAGATCTTAGTTGGTGTCTTAGCAGCAACAAAAGACTCGAAGTCAAGATTCGAAGCTATCATATATTGATTCAAGAGCTCGCGCTTTAAGATCGCATCAAGTACTCAAAAAGGAGTCTAACTCTTTGGATCGTGTTTTGGATTGAGTCATCTTGAAGAAGAAGATCGACAAGAAGACTTAGTCAAGGTTTGTTTATTCTATATCTTGTGTAAGGATAGAATAGTAATGAATTGCTCAAGTTCACACACACAAGTTTATTTATCGCTTTCATGATAAATAGTTTTTGGTTTTCGGTGTAATCGTTTTAGTTTCAAGAATTTAAGTTTACATGGTTTACATCTCAATAGAATAAATTTCATGGTTTATATATGTGTTGGATTCTATCTACACATATTAGAGTTTTATTGTTTAGAAAAAGTTATTTCTATGACCTTTGTGTTTTCGGTTTAACATGTATACGTTTTCTATTTTGAATATATCAATATACATATATCGGTTTCATGAATAGATTTCATCAAAAGAAGTTTACATGGTTTATATGTATATTAGATTTCATCTATATACATTGATGGTTCATATATATTTAGAAAAACTTATTTTGATGTATCTAATTCATGTGTTTAAGTTTTATTTTTATCAAAAACTTATTTTAGTATTTATTGTCAAAAACAAGTTTATATCATTTACTATGTGTATTAGATTCTATCCATATGCTTCAAATATGTTTCAATAACTTGTTTTTACATTTATACAAGTTTGAGGAAAAATCGAATTTCTATTTAGAAGTTTAGTTTTTGAAAAATACGATTTTTGATTTTTGCCTATATTTCTATACCTCAAAATCGTTCAATTGTTACCTCAAAAATCGTTCAATGTGTTAATTTTTTATCACATATATTTGTAATTAAAAATATTTATATGAACTTATTTTTGTGAATTTTTTTGGAATTTATTGGAATTTTTATGAGTTTTTGAAGTTAGTTTTTAAACCCTCATATTTGGGTTTTGGGCTGCTTACGGCCGCCCGCAGGCTAGCTCGGTCGACCGACATGTACACATGCACGATCCCAACTAGCGATCAACTGATCGGTCAACTGACTGGCTCAAACCTACTTTCTAGTTAGCCCCGGTCGACCGGGCGGTCGACCGATAGAGAGTTATACTCTCTGTGCTTTGGGGGCGGTCGACCGACAACCCCAATGGTCATAAAAATGACTGTTAGCTGGTCGACTGGGTGGTCGACCGACATGCCATTTTTTCTGGGTTCTGAGCCCCAACGGCTAGTTTTTGTCCAGCCTATCTAAAGGGGTTTCTTGGCCAAATTTTAACATGATTTTAAAGTGGTAATATTTTTCCACTTCAACTAAATTTTCAGTAAGTTTTTAAAACAAATTTTAAAGCTTTAAATTCTATATCTTTATTTTGTTTCAAAGTTTTGAAAATCAAAAGAAAAATAAGTTTTGGGAAATTTTAGTTTCTAGTTTTCATTTCTATATCTTTCAAGAGTTTTTTTCAAGTGTTTTCTTTGTGTTTCTTTTTCAAAAACTTTGTGCACTCACATACTTGAGCTATTCATTTCAAAATCTATCATCTAGAATTTTGTATTGTGAGAGATTTTGTTTGTGATCTTTTGAGTTCACCAAGTATTGTTTGTGATCTTGTGATCACCAAGTTGTAATTCTCTTTTTTTTTATTTGTGCTTGGCTTTGTGCCAACCCTCTTGTATAGAGGTGTAAGAAAGTTGGAGTTGAGTACTCCAGTTTGTAATCATTATAATTCCTCGGTGGAGGTCCCTTTGTGGAAAGTCCTTGGTGGACATAGTGGAAATCTTTCTGTGTGAAGGCGGGGACATAGAGTGGTGGCTCGAACCTCGAAATATATCTTGATGTTTGCATTTGAATTTTCTCTCTCTAAACTCTCTACTCTTAAATCTTGCATTGCTATCCTTGCTCATACCTTTCAATACTTGATATTGTTTATGTGTTCACACTAGTATTCAACCAAGAGAGCTACTGAAGCACTTCAACTTTTAGTTTAGAGAAATCATGAGAAGAAGTTCTAAAGCCCTTCACGAGGTCGGCTTCACTCTTGGTTATACATTGTGTGTTAGCATTTAGTTTTAATTTCGTATTATTTATCATATAGATTAGCACTACTCCTATTCACCCCCTCTAGGTGTACTTTTAGAGAGACTACACAGCAGGGTTCTACCTTTCAGGCGTCCAATGTTACTTGAAGAACCATTAAGTGGTGAAGGAATTCAGCCGAGTTTCACGATGGTTTACCAACCTCCAACTCAATAGACTGTCAAAGCCCCTGTGTCGACACCAGCAACAACAACCACCTCAGTCGCAAACAGCAAAGAAAATCCCTACACCAAGCCCAGTATCAGCAAGTGTTACAGGTGCAAGAGATATATAGGTCCAATGAGTGTCCTAAGAGGAAGCAAGTCAATGTGGTGGATTATGGAGATGAAGACGAAGGAGTCGTGATCGAGGAAGCAAGTAATTCTGACTTTGTCAAAGAATATGGAGATTACATAGTTTGTATTGTTCAAAAAATTTTGTGCAACCAGAAAATCTCCGACGCCATGCAACGGCATCAAATCTTCTACTCAAGGTGTTTGGTCAACGACAAGGTATGCAACGTCATCATCGACAAGGAAAGATGCAAGCACATTGCGTCTAAAACACTTGTAGATCATTTGAAGCAAGATACAAAGCCACATTATAATCCCTACGTTATTGATTAGATCAAGAAAGGTTCTTCTATTAAAGAAACGGATCTATGTCCTGTTCCTATTTTCATTGACAAATTTTATCAAGACTCTATTTCTTATGATGTTGTCGATATGAACAAATGTCATGTTCTTTCGGGAAGGCTAATGGCAACATGATGTTGACGCGACCCATAAACGTAAAGATAATATTTATATATTTACTTGGAAGGGCAATAATTTCCATGAGGCCAATTCCTCCTACTCCAAAATCTATAAAGGAAAGGAGTCTAAACTCATATCAATATGTGATCGAGGCAAATCAAGATTTTGGGATCAAACTTTTCTCCAGCTGAGTTTGCTAAAGATGGCAGCGCTCATGGTTCTATTCATTAGAACTCGAGGACGAATTCTTTTGAACAAAGAGGGTCTGATGTAGGAAGGCAGAGAACCAAGTCAAGACACAACCAGGGACCAGATATAGGTCTCGATCGACTTCCCGGTCGACTGAGAAATCCAGCTGAAGAAGTCGGTCGACTGGGCAGTCGACCGACTGAAAACAGAACAGAGAGCAGAAGGAGGAGCTAGGCTGACGGTCGATCAGTCGATCGTCCGGAAGACAAAAAAACCACAGAATTGAGTATCTCATCCAGTTTATCGCCCGGTCGATCGACATTACAGAAAGACCCAGCGGTCGACCGCCTGCTCAACTGTCACTCGCGTATCAGCCCAATTCTGTGTTAGTTCAGGATTTTATTTTTGGGTCCAATTGGACTCCGATTGTATCTTTCTTCATTTTTAATTTAGATTTCCTACATAGATTAGGACTCTTTTGTAAGCTTATAAAAGACCATTGTATTCTTTATTTTGTATTAAACAATTATTAGCTTTTAATTATTAAAAATTAAGTTTGTCTCTCTAATTGCTTGTGGATTCGAGTTGCTATCATTTGCTCATGGTTTCGAGTAAATTGCCGGTGGATTCGAGTATGTTCCTACCTGAAGGTTCTCTTCAGAGTTCGTTGGCATTAGAATGAGAACCAACCCGTATTGTTCGCTTCACAGCCTGCGTTATTTGGCTTGAGATATTGCATGATGATGATATTTTCTTATTTGCTTTCATTGTCCTCGTCATGGTTGCGCCCTGTTACTTGCAGTGGCATCAAAAAATGGCTTTAATTGCTACTATTAATGCTAGTAAATGCTAAATAGCATTAAGAATATTCCTTCATATGCCTTATCGCCAGGTGTTGCAGTGGTCCCTTTGGGGAGAGAGGGTATAATCTTGTTGATAATATTTTTTTAAACTCTGTTGAAGGTTAGCCAAAGATCGATGCAACCAATAGTGTCAAATATGAGAGCATATTAGCCATATCAATGGTGGATTGTACAGGAGAAATAGGACCTAGTCGACTAGGCATTCAGACTAGTTGACTAATGATACAAATAGAAAGTTAAAAAATCGATTTCATTACAGACTAGTCGATTAGGCCAAATCCCTAGTCGACTAATATGAGTTATTAGTCGACTAGGATAATTCTTATTCAACTAATCTGACTGTAGTAGCCTATTTTCAAATCTGATTCTGAATTCGTTTATAATCTGAATTACGTATTTTTGGTTTTCTTTTCTTTGTGGTTTCTTTTGGCTATATAAGTGGGGTAGTGTCCCCAATATTTGCAACCTGTAATTGATTGATTCAATAAAAACTCTCTCCCCTTGCCCCGAGGATATAGGCAAATTGTCGAACCTCGTTAAATCTTGTGTTCTCTCTTTCTTTTTGTTCGTGTGATTGGTGACTATTCTCTAGTGTCCATCTTCTCTGTTAAATTGGATTCCCAACAAGTGGTATCAGACTTTTCAGATTCGACGGGATGTTTTTTTTGTTCAGGTGGAGCAAATCAATTTAGATATTGTCTACAGTTTCATTTGGAGGTAAAGATCTGATCTTTTCTTTTTGAATTTGTTTTCACTAATTATTTTCTGCATTGTGTTAAGAAATCTATTTAGAAGATGGCCGGTGAAAGTCAATCCACAGTGAAATCCGTGAACCCATATCTGATAAAGATCGATGTGGTAAAGTTTGATGGCATGGACAATTTTGGGATGTGGTGGTGTGAGGTGACAGATTCATTGACGACGTTAAACCTTGAAGACACTCTACGAATGAATGAAACGCCAAAGTAGACTTCTAAAAAGGATTGGGATAAGATGAACAGGATGGCATGTGGTCTTATAAGGTCTTATTTGACACAAGATATCAAGTATCATTTGCTATATGAGATGTCTGCAATAAAGATATGGGAGATTCTCGAGAAGAAATATTTGACGAAGAGTATCGAATCTTGACTTCTTCTAAATAGGAGGCTTAATCACTTCATGTTGAAGAAGGGACTCTCTATTATTGAGCACATGAACAACTACACAAAGTTTCTTACAGAATTGGTTAATGTTGATGTAAATATCGAAGAAGAAGATAACGTGTTAATTCTTTTAAATTCTCTTCTTGATGAAGAGTATGGGATCTTCGTCTTCACTTTTATTAATGGGAAACAATCACTTAACTACAATGATGTGTTGGCTACTCTTGTAAATTATGAAGTGAGTCTTCTTTCAGTAATACATCAGCAGAGACGTTTGTAGCACCCCGTTCCTGGGATACGTACCCAGATACGTGTCCTGATTTTTTTGACCGTATTGTTTCAATTTTCTTCCAATATTTATTTTTAAGTCGTGATTGCTTATGTTATTGCGTATCGGGACTGGATTCTCAGACTAGAGTCAGCCCTGACCTAGACCAGGAACCCGATACTAGTCTGCTGCCTGATTTGACCATCCTAGTAGTCTGATTTGATCGATTTTAGTTTCAGACACTATTTTCTAATATTTTAGATTTTTCATGATTTTCTGAAATTTTTCAAAATTTTTCTGCAAAATCTCCAAAGCCGGTGTCGGTTGGCATCGCTGACTGATTCTCAGATTTTTAGTTTTTAAACGAGATTGAATTTTCAAAAATGACTTTCATGTTACTTCTTGAATTTTATTTTTTATCTAAAAATATTTTTTGAGATTTTTCTAAATCTATCAAAATTTTACCGATTCTGGTGTCGGCAGGTATCGCTGGAAGGTTTCAGGATTTTTAATTTGAAAATTAGATCTAATTTTTCGAATCCGATTTCACCAAGCATCTTAAAATAATATTTACTATTTTGAGAATTTTTCAGAACGTTTCTAAAATGGTCAAATTTTTGCCCTATTAAAATAATAATATTATTTACCGTCCTTTTCTTTTATTGCATTTTTCTTCTCCAGTCCTCTACTTTGTACTCTCAGAATATAATTATCTAAAAAATATTTATTTATTATTTTTGTTATTTCTTTTTTCCTTTAAATTTTCCCTTTTCCTTTCTTTTTCTTTCTTTTTCTTCTTTTCTTTCTTCTCCCTTACGTTTTCCCTCATACCCTACAACTCCACCAGCAGCAGCAGCTGCTGCAAATCTAGCAGCAGCAGCAAGTGGGGGGCCATTCCCCCATCCCTCATCATTGTCTCCCTCTCTTTCTCCCTTCTTTAAATTCCTTTCTTTCCTCCCTTCTCCTTCTCCATTATCTTCTATTTCAATCTCTAACTCCAACACCATCACCCAACTCCTCACCGCCGCCGCCTCCACCGTCACCACCGCCGCCTAGCCATCGCCGTCGCACCCCCTATCACCCCACCTCCCTTCCACACTTCCATCACCCCCAAATCCCACCTCCTTTCCTCCAATTTTAACATAACCCAACACTTCACCTTCTTCTTCTTCTCTAAAATCCACCACTAATTCCACCCAAATCCTCTACTCCAACCACCCCACCACCATCTCCTCCTCCGCCTCCAACTCCCCACAACCACCAACAACCACCACAACCACCTCCACCACCAACAGCAACCACCACCAACACTACCAAACAACAACCCCAACAACTCCAACTCCACCCCCTCCAAACCGCACCACCCCCGGTCCGGCGCCGGGGCCGGCCCCCCTCCGCCGGCGGCGCCGCCCCCAGGCCGCCGGCCGGCCACCCTCTCCCCCCTCCTCCTTTTCTTTTTTTCTTCTTTCTTCTTTCTTTCTTTCTTTTATTTTATTTTCTTTTTTTTCTTTCCATTTTTACCCTCCTCTTTAACCCCCTAATTACATCTACATATTTTCCAACATACCCCTTCTTTATTTCCTTATTTCTATCTTTCCTTTTTTTCCACGTTTTCTTTTCCTTTTTTCCAACAAAACTCTTTCTTTTTCTCTCTCTCTCTCTAACTAATCCTCTCTCTCCTCCCTTACTCTCTCAAAAATATATTTATATATATATATTCTATTATTATTATATATATATATTTATTTGGATTGTTCGCTTGCACGTGGTGTTCGTGGATTTCCCGGATATTACTCGGTATTTCGTTCCGGTGCTAGGCGAGTACATTTCTTTGAAATTTCTTGCTTTATTAATATCAATTCATGTCTAATAATTATTATCTGCCTTTAATACATAATGTCTCTTTTATGAAAGTTGGTATGTGTTATATAAATAATTTCTAAAATTTATCATGTTTTATAAATAGCTTCCGGCCATCATTATACCTTATCAAACTGGTATTATACCGGGTATGCCTAGATCTGCTCCCGCTTTACTCGCTTAGCATAGCTAATTAAAAGATAAATTTATTATTATTATAAAAATGATTATAAAGAGTTTATAACGTTCTCCTGTACCTTGTTATGTGACTGGTTGATACCTAATATTTGATGTTGTGACTCTCAACGGCATATTAGTTACCTGACCCTGATATATATACACCGGTACTTGCCATGCTTATTATTTGATATCTGATACCGGTACTTGTCATGCTATACTTATTATTTGATATTTGATACTGGTACTTGTCATGTTAGACTTATCACTTGATATCTGACGCCGTTACTTATCATGCTTATCACTTGATATCGACACCGGTACTTACCATGCCATACTTATTATTTGATATCTGATACCGGTACTTGCCACGCTATACTTATTATTTGATATCTGACACCGGTACTTGTCATACTATACTTATAGCCTGCTACCTGACATTTGATATAATAACACTTGACACTTGACATGCTATCACCAGGTATTGGTACACTTGACCTGATATTGTGGCACCTGTATTATATTGCATATTCATGACTATTATTTTTATGGGGATTTGGTATGATTATTATACTGTTACCAGATATTTGGTACTCCCGAACTCCTCTACTCCTGAACTTCTGTACTCCTGAACTCCTGTATTCCTGAACCCCTGAAAAAGGATGACTCCTGATATTATACTCTTGTTAATTCCCGTAGTTGAATAATCATAGTTATACTGTATACACTTGTAGATATTATCTTAGGGCAATTCATAAATGTATAATAAAAATACTTAACTTACAATGGGGTGGGGGAAACTGATGGAAACCGGTATGATGTCATATTTATAATAGTGATATTTCTGAAGTGTCATGTGGGGCGCGTAATGATAAGTCCTCGAAAGCAGTAGCCTGAATCTGAGGTGTCGTATGGGGCGCGTAATGATAAGTCCCTAGAAGCAGTAGTCTGTACTCCTGAGCTAGTCCCGGGCAGAGACGGGACCCACTATAAATATGAGCCATCAGATTTATCAATTTCCAAATAATAACTCATCTTATTCATAAGTGGATGTATGTGTACCGGTAGTACATACAAAAGCATATAAATCAGATGAATAACATAAAATAACCAAACAGTAATAAGGTTAGGAACGTGTGATATTTGGTCTCTCCTTTGTTCGGGTCCTGATACTCACATATCAGACCTGGATAAGTTCTACAGAGTGCGAACTCTAGTATGGACTATCGGTGATGTGAGGCGCTGGTAGGGAGGCGATTGAAATATCAAACGGTGTTGATTATTATTGGATAAATTAAAATGCTATACCTCTATATTTTAGCTATAGTGTTATGTTCTGAGTTGACACCCTGCCTTATGACATATGATATATGTGGCACAATGATTACTACTGACACACTATAGTTCAGTTACTCTTAGAGCAACTCAAGTTGTATAAACTCAGACGATGGCGACATGAGGTATGTGGTATATAGATGATGGTTTTCTTATTTGGATTACCCCCTTGACATATTTGTCCCGTGAATCCATAATCTGAGCTTGTACAACTAGTTTTGTTCATACTTATATGTTTAACTTATTTACCGCATGTTTATATGTACCTATGCTCTTCATACTGCCTTCTATGCATGTTTTCAGTTTCAGATTTACTTTCGTTCCTTTAATTTCCCTTATGTTATTTGTTATTACTTGTACCTGCATACTTGGACCACGTCACTTGATCATGTACACGTATACCTGTTATGCACGTCATTTGGCTTTATATATGTACTCGCGGGTTGCATCTAACAACCCTGCATTCTCATAATCAGATCCTGGAGTCTGGACCATGGTGATCTTGTTGTAGCTGATCAGAGTGCGCAGTAGATCCTTCCGTGGTGATCGGAGTGCAGTAGAAGCTTGGACATCACCGTAGTTCTTCCTCCTAGTTTTTCTCCTGTTTGGCTCTCGAGGTCCCTCTTGTTGCTGGTGAGCACCTCTCAGCTTTTGTATATCTTTTCACATTATGTACTCTTGTATTTTTTTAGTGATGTAATATTCCTTTAATATTGTATCGCTTTCTGTGATAACCATGTACTCGTACTATTCTGTTAGAATGTATATTACCACTGTGCTTCCGCCTCTGATTCTTGCCTGTACTGATGCTTATCTATATACGTGAGGGTATTTCTGACCTGCGTATATACGTCGCAGTGGCGTCCCCGTACCCGCGAGATCGGGCCGTCACAACGTTATTGGTAAGAGGCAAGAGTTTCAATCAAAAGGGCAAAGGCGCTCGTAGGAGATCAAAATCCAGACAAGGATTTAGAGATCTGAAGAAGAACTAGTGTACCTTCTATAAAGAACTAAGGCACTGGAAGGTTGATTGTCCAAGGATTAAGGATAAGAATAAGAAAAAGTAGCCAAAGACTGAAGCAAATCTTACACAGGTGATCAATACCCAATCGGGTTATACTTCACAGGTAAATGGATCGAACTCAGACTCATCTGTATTTTTATTCTCAATCACTACTCCTACCATAGGTTACTTAGGTGATTCAAAGTGGATGATTGATACAGCAGTTACCTATCATGTATGTCCCAATAGGGATTGATTTTCTAGTTTTGAGAAACTAGATGGATATTCTGTTGTCATAGGTGATGAACATCCATGTCATATGGAAGGGATAGGCACTGTCTTGGTCAATATGTTTGATGGGATGGTGCGAAAATTGAAGAATGTGAGGTATGTACCTCAATTGAAAAGAAATCTTATCTCTATTGGTGCCTTGAAAGCATTAGGTCTTGAAGTATCTACTAGAGATAGAGTTCTCAAGATGGTTAAAGGCTCGATGGTTGTTTTGAAGGGCGTCCGACGTAATAACTTTTACTATTTAAAGGGTAGTACGGTTACAAGGCAAGTGACGACTTCTACAAATTCAGATAATGATTGCAACCAACTCTATCATATGAGGCTGGACATATAGGAGAAAAATCATTGCAAGCTCTACAAAGCAAGGTTTATTGAATGGTGCCAGTATCTGCAAATTAAAATTTTGTGAACATTGCATCATTAGAAAGAAGACCAAGGTAGAATTTGGCATTGCAACTTATTTCACTAAGAGGATTCTGAATTATATTCACACAGATGTCTGGGGACCTACCAAGACGACATCTATTGGAGATAACTATTACTTTATGTCTTTTATATATGATTACTCTAGGCGATATTGGGTATATACCATGAAGCACAAAGGGAAAGTCATGGAGTTGTTTGTGGAGTGAAAAAACATGGAGAAGAATACAGGAAGGAAGATCAAGGTACTCCATTCAGACAACAGAGGAGAGTATACAAGCGATCCTATCCTACAACTATGTCGCGATAAGGGCATAGAAAGACACTTCACAGTAAGAGAACATCGTAACAAAATGGGGTAGCTGAAAGGATGAACAGAACCTTACTAGAGAAGATCCATTGTAAGTTATCCAGCGTCAGCATATCGAAATTTTTTTGGGCTGAGCCATTGGTGTATGCTTGCCATCTTGTTAACAGGTTGCCTTCGTCTACAATAGGAGATAAAACCACCCTATAGGTTTGGTCATAAAAGTTACTCAAGATTATGATTTGCTACAGGTATTTGGGTGTCCAGCCTACTATCATGTCAAGGAAGACAAGTTGGACCCAAGGGCGAGAAAAAGTCTGTTCATAGGATTCAAGAAAGGAGTAAAAGGCTACAAAATTTGAGATCTGAAAGACAAGAAATTTATCTTAAGCAGAGACGTCATGTTTGATGAGGCTTCAATGGTGAGTATAAACTCTCAGCAGGTAGAGAGTCAGACGGTCAACAGAATATTGCAGTAGGTGGAGAGTGATGCTACTTCACCATCTCTAGAAAGATCAATATCATTTCAGGTCATACCCTCGGTGACACAAAGAGATGTTCAGGTAGCCGAACAGGATGCTGATAATGATGATGATCAAGGACAGGCAATGGGTAATGTCTAAAAATTCATTATAGTTGGAAGAACTTGAAGAAATCACGTAAGCCCAGTTGGCTCACTACTAACATGATTATGGCCTACGCTCTCCTAGTCGTTGAGGAGACAATCATGTCTACTTACAAGGAAGCTGAAATCAGTTTGGAGTCCAAGATATAAAAGGATGTCATGATGGAAGAGATGAGTTCTCTACACAAGAACGATATTTGGGAGCTGTCAGAGTTGCCCAAGGGAAAGAATGTGATCGGTTGTAAGTGAGTATTTACAAAGAAACAGGGACCTTCATATGGTGATACTGTACGCTACAAAATCAGATTGGTAGTTAAGGGCTACGCTCAACGAGAAGGCATTGACTACAATGAGGTATTCTCACCTGTTGTAAAACACTCGTTTATTTGGATTTTGTTGGCACTGGTAGCATAGTATGAGTTGAAACTTGGTCAGCTCGATGTTAAGACTACCTTTCTCCATGGCGATCTTGAAGAGGAGATATACATGTCTCTGCTGATGGGGTTCAAAACTAAAGGAAAGGAGAATATGGTATGCAAACTGAAGAAATCATTGTTTGAATTAAAGCAATCTCCAAGGCAGTGGTATAAGCATTTCGATAGTTTCATAAGAGGGAAGAGATACACACGAAGCCATTATGACCAATGTGTGTATTACAATAAGCTACCTGGTGGAGAATGCATCTATCCACTCTTGTATGTGAATGATATGCTCATTATTTCTAAAAACAGATCTACTATTGATAAATTAAAGAAAGACATGTCTTCTGAATTCGAGATGAAAGATCTGGATGAAGCAAAAAAGATGCTAGTCATGGAGATTGAGCGATACTGGAAGAGTGGCAAGGTTAGCTTGACATAGAAGGGGCATTTGAAGAAGGTACTTCAAAAGTTCAACATCAACGATGATACAAAGTCTATAAGTATACCATTGGCTCCTCATTTCAAGTTAAAAGCTACTATATCTCCTATTACGGTTGAAGAGTGTGAGTACATGACTCACGTGCCCTATGCTAGCCCAGTTGGTAGTTTCATATATGTAATGGTGTGTACAAGGCCTGACTTGTCACAAGCTGTCTCAATGGTTAGCAGATATATGCACGATCCCGGAGGGATCATTAGAAGGCAGTGAAGTGAATTCTACGATACATTAAAGGTACCATAGACATTGATTTGGTATTTAAGAAGAATGTTGCTGATAAGTAAGAGTGTATCGGATATGATGATTCTGACTACCCTGGAAACCTTGACAAATGCTGGTCCACAATGGGATATGTGTTTACATTGTCCTAAGCATCGATCAGTTGGCGCTCTACTATACAGTCTATTGTCACATTGTTTACTATGGAGATCGAGTTTATGGTCATGACAGAGGTTATGAAGAAGGCAATTTGGCTTCAAGGGTTGCTTGATGACTTGGGGATTGATCAGGATCTGTTGAAGATCAATTGTGATAGCATGAGTGCTATCTATTTGACAAAGAACCAGGTATATCATGCAAGGACGAAGCACACTGATGTCAGCTTTCACTTTGTTTGGGAGATTCTTAATGAAGGTGAGATCAAGGTACAGAATATTCGCACGAAGGAGAATCCAGCTCATATGCTTATCAAGGTTAATTTGGGAGTAAAGTTTGCACATTATAAAGAATTACTTAATATCTTTCCAGTTGTATGAGCCCAGTGGAAATCTTTTGAATGAACTACGGTGGCTTGATCCCGTTGGGCATGGGTATGTAGGCAACCACAATGATGCAGCCAATTGGAGTTGACATTTTGCTATGGTGTGTTCGGCTTAGATTTGAGAAATCTTCACCTTGGTGGAAAATTGTGGGAGAGAGGATAAAATCTTATTGATAAAGTTTTTTAAACTCTTCTGAAGGTTAGCAAAAGATCGATGCAATTAATGGTGTCAAATACGAGAGCGTCTTAATCGTATCAATGGTAGATTGCAAAGGAGGAACATGACCTAGCTGATTAGGTACCCAGACTAGTCAACTATGATACAAACAGAGAGTTAAAAAATCTATTTCATTATTAAATCAACTAGGCCAAATCTTTAGTCAAATAATATGAGTTATTAGTCAACTTGGATATTTCATAGTCGACTAATCCGGCTGCAGCGGCCTGTTTTCAAATCTGATTCTGAATTTATTTCTGATCCAAATTAGGTGTTTTTGGTTTTCTTTTCTTCGTGATTTCTTTGGCTATATAAAAAAGATAGTGTCCCCAATATTTATAACTTGTAATTGATTTATTCAATAAGAATTCTCTCCTCTTGCCCCGAGGGCGTAGGCAAATTATCGAACCTCATTAAATCTTGTGTTCTCTCTTTCTTTTCTTTGTTTAATTGTTCATGTGACTTATGACTATTCTCTGGTTCCCTTCTTCTCTGTTAAATTGGATTCCAAACAATCCTTGGCATGTTCATGGTTTTATTTAATGAAGAATCTAGTTCTCTCAAATTCTCCTTATAGCTTTTCCTTCGTTCTTTTTTATTCTTTTCTAACAAAAAATAACATCTTGTTATTTTACTGGAAATTTAGATGGTCCAAATCCGTTCTTTACTCTATTAATGATCGTGATTCATTTCAAATATAAAGTATTTATGAAATTGATATGAAATAATCAATCGATTCACAAGTAGTCAAAAAAAATTGACAGTTAAGATTATTGATTTGGCGTGTCTACTGATTTCAATGGAGTTAAGATCATGAATGATGCTCCATACTGTGTAGCTTGGGAATTATACATATTGTGTGATATTGTCATCATTTGCTTTCAGTGTAGAGAGAGGGCAAAAATAAAAAATAGAGTTTTTTAAACTCTATGACAGGACTTCGGTCGACGCCAGGCGGTTGACTAACATGCACAAGGCTTGGATCGGTCGATCGGGTGGTCGACCGATGTTGCACGATGAATAGGAACCTAGTTGGGTCAGACAACTGGGTGGTCGACCGACATTTCCAGTAAGTCTTGTAATGGCAGAGGACTTTCTGTGGTCAACCAAGTAGTCGACCGCACACTTGGATCGGCCAACTGCCCGATCGACCGACAGTCGGGTCAGAATGAATTTTGGCCCGACCTGAAGCTGTTTTGGGGGTTTCCTCTCCTCTTTATAAATAGAGGATGTGAACCCATTTAAGAGAAAAGTTGATTTCTGGTGAGAATTCTTGAGAGAACATTATAATCCTCTTGTAATCTTGTGTAAATCATAGATAGATCTCTCTCTTCTGCCCTAGGGATGTAGGCATCTTGTCGAACCTCGTAATTTTATTCTCCCTCTCTTTGTGTGTGTGTGTGTGTGGTGTGTGTTTGTAATATAGGCTTTGTGTTCTTGGCATGCTCTAACCCCAACAAGTGATATCAGAGCTCTAGGCAACGCTTGGGCTAAGTTTGGTGGATCATATCATTGATTGAAAGCTTGAATTTTCGGGATCTGAAGCTTTTGTTGGATAAAATCGAATTTTCATTGGATAAATAATCGATTTTTTATTGGATTGGATCTAGTCTACAATTGTCTGGCGAGTGGGTCTTTGATTTGGAGCTTGAATCTTGGAGATTAAAAGCTTTGATTGGATAAAAAAAATCAGATTTTTACTTTATTGGATCTCGTCTCAAGTTTTGGTGAAGAGATCAATTGGAAACTCTTCTTAGGATTTTAATTAGAGGTAATAATCTAATCATTGTCATTTGCATTTTCATTCTACATAGATTTCATTTGTTTGGTTGTGGGATTTGGAGAAATGGCCAGAGAAACATCTAGTGGGAGTGATTCTATTGTAATAAAGAATATTCAGAATGTTCATCACATGAAGATAGATGTGGTGTTTTGATGGCACAAATAATTTTGGATTATGCAGATGTGAGATAATAGATGTGTTGAATGCGCAGAATTTGGAGGATACTCTTGAGCTTCAAGAAAGACTGATAGAAGTAGATGAGAAGGTTTGGAAGAAGATGAATAGGACGATGTGTGGCATCATAGGTCTTTCTTAACATAGGATCTACAGTGTGATGTGATAAATGAAACTTCTACGAAGTCGATTTCAGAGATTCTAGTGAGCAAGAACCTGACGAAGAGCGTCGAGAACTGCTTGCATTTGAAGAGGAGATTTTACCGCTTCCAGTTGATGAGTGAAATCTCCATTAGTGATCACATCAACAATTACATGAAGCTTCTCGCAAATTTGACAAATTTGGATGTAGTGATCGAGGATGAAGACAAAACATTGATATTATTGTATTTTCTACCGATGAGAAATATGAGCCCTTTGTGCTTACCTTGATCAATGGGAGGACATCCCTTAGCTACGGTGAGGTGACCACTGCTCTTATGAGCCTTGAATTGAGGAGGAAGGATAAGGAGTTCTACCAGTGACACATAGACAGAGGTATTGACCACGAGAAGAAGTAGTCCAACTGAAGAAAAGAAAATCAGCAGAAATCCAATTGGAAGCTTATGGTTGGTAATCACAAATTGGAGAAGGATCATGTGCCTTCCGCAAAGAGAAAGAATTCTAAAAAAGTGACTGTCCAAAGCTCAATAAGTCAAAGGAGTCACGATCAGAGGCCAATGTCATGAGGCTAGATGATAATAATTCCGACTCTTCTTACTTTTTACTTTCTATTACACCTTCAGGTTGTTTTTCAGATGCATCTGAGTGGATATTGGATACAGGCTTTACATACCACATTTATCCCAGAAGGAAGTAGTTTACTAGCTTTGAGGAGCTAGATGGCGGTTTGATATTTATGGGAGATGATCACACATGCCAGTTGGTTGTTAAGAATATAGTTCGTATCAGAATGTATGATGGAACATTGAGAGAGTTGAAAGAGGTGAGATATATTCCTAATATGACAAAAAATACAATCTCAGTAGGACCTTTGGAAGTCGAGGGCCTCAGAGGGACTCTTAAAGAAGGCATTCTCAAGATGTCTAGCGGCTCATTGATTGTTCTAAAGAGCATTAGATGCAACAATTTGTACTACATGATAGGTAGTGCAGTCACTGAATTGGTGTCTTCAGGACAGTTGAATGGCGATTCTACCAGATCATAGTACCACGGGCTCGAATAAGTTGGCTTGAAGTCAGATCAAGCATTGGGAGGTGCATCGACCTGCCGTTTGGAAGCACGTGACAGTTGTATTCTGGACAAGAAAAAGGTGAAATTCGGCACTGATACTCACCATTTGCATAGTCTTCTTGAGTTGGTTCACGTAGATATTTGGGTCCTACCAAGACTGCATCACTTGGAGGCCATCAATACTTTTGTCTCAGTGGTAGATGATTATTGTACGCATTGTTGGGTATACCCGATGAGACAAAGAGTTGAATCCCTAGAACTGTTAGTGAAGTGAAAGAACCTGATGGACAATTTGACAGGTAGGAAGATCAAGGTGTAAGTCACCTAGAGGGGGGTGAATAGGTGACAAGCTAATCTAACAACAGTAATGCGGAATTAATAAACTAATTCTACAAGTTAAAACTATTATGCAAACACACAATGTATAATCTAAGAGTGTAGCCGAATCCCTGTGAAGGACTCTGAACTATCTCTTCAAGATTCCTCTAGATTAAGAGTTAAGGTGCCATTATGGCTCTCTTAGTTGAATACAAGTGTGAGCAAACAATCCCAAGCATATAATAATTGAGCACAAGATATATCAAGCATATAAAGATAAGCACAATAAGAACATGCAAGATATAAAACACAAGTGAGAGAGAGATAAGCAATCATAAACACGGGAGAATTGTTTCGAGGTTCTAGCACACTTGCTCTACATCTCCGCCTTCAACACTTTGAGGGATTTTCACTGAAATGATCCCGCAAGATCACTCGGTGCTGCAACACCTACAACGAGCTCCCTCAAGAACTCTTAGACTCACAAGTCCCCCACTTGTTCCCGGAAGAACAACATAATACAAACTCACAAATTTACCGAGGTCGCACCTCTACAACACACTCCAATACAAGGGGGTGGAACACGTGTGATCACTTCTCTTGATCACAAAAACTACTCTCACTAACAAAGCTCCTATAAGATAGATATGGTAATGAAAAGCTCAAGCTTGTGTGAGAAAAACTTGGATAAATTTGGAGGTAAAAACTCAAGAAAGATTTTGATAAAATCAAGAGATTCACACTTAAAAAACTATTTTTGATTTGAAAATGAAAGCTCTAAAACTTGTTGAAAAATTCAGTGGAAGATAAGAAAATAGCTCCAGAAAACTCTCCCAAAATCTTAACCAAAACTGACCGAAAACCCCAATTTATAAAAGCTGTCAAAAACTAGTCGTTGGGGCCAGAATGGCCTGTTGGTCGACCGGTCGGGCGACTGAGAAACGGTCATATTTATGACCGTTGGGGTTGCTGGTCGACCGATCGGTCGACTGCACCCAGGTCAAAGACCTATCGGTCGACCGAGGTTAGAACTAGAGAGCATTGCTCTCTGGCCGGCCGACCGCTCGGTTGACCGGGGCCAGATCCAAAGAGTGAACTCTCTGGATCGGTCGACCGCCTGATCGATCGGCCCTCAAGTCAGGGCTTGTGTACATTGCTGTGCAAATCGGTCGACCGCTCGATCGACTTACTTCTGGCTCAGTCCACCGGTCGGTCAACCGCTAGAAGCCCGGTCTAGTTTTCAAGGGGATTAAAACTTGGTCTTTTAATATCCTATAAACTCCCATAAAATCACATAAAATTCACAAAATAAATTCATTGAAATACTTTAAAATCTAAATATGTGTGATCAAAAATTAACACACATTACAAATAAATTGAACTATTTTTACGATATAGAAATCCAGTTTTAAACCAAAAACAGTATTTTTCAAAAACCTAACTTCTAATGAAAAATAATTTTTCAAAAATCCTTTAAACACAAAAAAAGATATTTTAAGCACTATTGAAGCATAGTGTGTAAGGATATGATCCAATGCACATAGAGGATAAAGTATCTATGTTTTTGACAATTAAGCTCAAAATAAGTTTTGACTTAAACAAAACTCAAACACATGACATAGAAACATCAAATAAATTTTTCTAAACATTTGAACTATTAATGTGATGGATGAAATCCAAAACACATATAAACTATATAAACTCATTTTGATGAACTCTATTCATGAAACATAAAAATATCTTCTTTAAAGCTCAAAATCAAAATGATATTTTCTAAAATCAAAACTATTCTTATGAAAACACTATATAAATTTTTGTGTGTGTATGAGCTTGAGCAATTCAAAACTAATCTATCATTTACATTTTATCTAAAAATACAAACCTTAAACTTACAAATATGACACAAGTCTTGAAATTTTCTCTTAAAAATCTTCCTCTCCATTTCGACTTGGTCCAAACTCGATCCATGAGCTAGACTCCCCTTTAAGTGCATGATGCGATTTTGACGCGCAAACTCTTGAATCAACACATGCTAGCTTCAAAAGTTGACTTCAAATCTTTTATTGAAGCTAAGCACCTACTAAGATCTTAATTGAAATCTGAAACTAAATGAGCACAAGATCATTGTACTATAGCTATATGATTTAATCATCATCAAAACTAGAGTGATAGGCCTTTGGGCCTACAATCTCCCCCTTTTTGATAATGAGAAAACTCATAGACTTATATATACATGGATTAAAATAAGCTTCATAAAAGCTCCCTCTTAACTCATGCATAGAAAAAACAATAAAGATATTCAATGAAACCATATAAACTAAACACAAATATATATATATGTATAAGCAACAAATATTAAGCATGCATATATAAACTCTCTAAATTCTTCTCCCCTTTTTTACAATTCATCAACAAAAAGGTAAAGATAAACAAATAATGAAGATGTATATGTGATGTACATTCATGAAAAGGAGAGACGTTAATTTAGCTCCCCCTACATACATGCATTACATGAAGAAGGAATGACTAAACTCTAACCCACATAAGCATAATATACAATATATAGATGGAGATGTTAAGCTCCATCTACACACGTGTACCACATAAAGAAGAGAAGTCAAGCTCTTCAATAAATAAAATACACTCAATATGAATCTAATATAGAGGAGATGCTAAGCTCCCCTTGCATATAGGCAATATATATCAAACAAATTTTGAAAAAAATTTGAAATAAAAACAATTTTGAAATTTCTTGAAGCCAACAAAATGAATTATGATACCAATGAAATCAAATTGTAGTTGACAAAACAAATATTAGTACCACTTGTAGATAAAAAAATTTTTTAAGATACCAATAGTAAATTTTGATACAAATTGAAGTCAATGCATAAGCTTGCAAAGTTACCAAATAATATTTAGAATTAAGTCAAAATTAGCATAAACATTTTGTGCTTTAAAAAAATATGGACATAGTAAAAAAAGCACAATTAAAATCATATATATGTATGAAAATGAAAATATCACTTAAGATTTAAAGCATACATATATGAAAAACAAGTATGAGTATACAGAAGTGAAATAACATGAAGATCATTTCTATAAATCATATCAATCCACCCTTATCATGCACAAGAAAAAATATTCATTTAGGCACACAAGGTATGATCACCCAACCAGCCACCCTTAGGTTGGTAGGGGTAATAAAAAATATGATTTGAAAATATTTTAACATATTTAAAAATTCTACCAATTGAAGAATACAAACTAATTTTATGATAATTTTGAAAACTAGTCAAAATCTTTCAAGTAAGAAATAAAACAAATATATATTTCATAATATATGAAATTGCACGAGAATCGACATTCAAAAATCTATGAAGCACATATAGGCTCATGAATTAAAACCATGAGTAAACAAAAGATATATGGAGTGTACAAAAGTCATGTAAGAATCATATGCATGAAAATAAGGCAATTAAGCTTAATAAATGAAAATCCTTTTCTATAAATATGAAAAACATCAAAACTAAAATTTTCATCAAAACTAAATAAGCTTCAAGGTATATGTATGTTTTTGTCGAAACTAAAAGTATACATACATATCCCTGTATGACCGGGAAAGGAGATGACAGGAATTGCAGTAAAAGTTTTCCTTGAATCAAATGAAAAGGATTACAACACAAAAACTGTTCCTTCCGGTTACAAGGGAGGGGGAATATTGAATCTTGAATTCCCCCTTTGTTTAAGGCTGGGTTTCTTGGTGGCGGTGGGGGGGAGAAGTGAATCTTGTTCTCCGTTGACCAGATGACCGTCCTTCAGGGACCTCCTCTCTTCGGCCGGTAGAAAGAGTGACACAGCTCTGTCTACCAAAACTCTAAAAGAGAAGGTAGGCGAAAGCTAGCTCGTACGCAGCGAACTTGCTGAAGAGTTGATCTGCTTTTTCTTTCTCTCTGTGTGCCCTCTGTCTCTCTTCGTCCGATTGATTCTCTGATCTCCTCTCCTCTTTATAGCAAACAGGGCTATTATAGAGGTACCTAGGAGGGAGGGTGAACGTGCCCCCCTAAAAACGCTCCACAATGAGGGCAACTTCCCCGCTACATGGGCGGTAACTAACCCACGTGCCTGCTAAAGACACACGCCACGATGGGGGCTGATTTCCTTACGTGTAGGCAGTGATTGGTCCCTTAACCAAGGCGGTTATAACTGAGACGCGGGTGTCAGGCCGACGCGCCTTGAGCTGATGATGAGACGGGTGTCGAGCCAACGACGCCTTGATGCTGAGACGGGTGTCGAGCCAACGCGCCTTGATGCTGAGACACGGGTGTCGAGCTAACGCGCCTTGATGCTGAGACGCGGGTGTCGAGCCAACGCGCCTTGATGCTGAGACGCGGGTGTTAGTCCCTCGCGTCTAGATGCTGAGACGCGGGTGTTAGTCCCTCGCGTCTAGAGCTTGAAACTTTGCTTTTCAATGGCTTGTCCTCCAGTAACTTTTGGACAGCCTACAATCCCAAACACAAACGAGTCTATCATAGAATTTTGCATGAAAGCAAGTGACTCAAGGATGTACATGTATATCTATAGTTTTAGACAAAAATAACATATACATGAAGCTAACAAGAATAGAAAAATAAGTATAAATATAAGAATCATCAAAACTAGGTGATACAAGTACATGTAATGAGTACAAAATGAGCAATGAAGCACAATCACATAATAATCAAGTGTAGCTCACTATTGTACAAGTATAAAACACAAGTTTTAATGAAAACTACATCTAAACGAGTAATCACCACATGGAGCATAAAAAAACATGATCATTAGGCTAAATGCACGTGTTTTAGAACTAGTATATACATAGTAGTTAAATAATAGTGAAAATACAAATATAAATTCATATGAACATGGGTGTATCTCAAAGACTATCTATGTATATCACTTGTCTATTAACATTGCAGTTAATATAATGAGCATTAAAATCACAACATGCAAAAAAAATCATCAATGTAAAAGCATGTAAACTAAAATAGGAGTTTAGAGATAGTTACCAAACCATATGAGCTATTCTCTAGGTCTCCAAACCATGGTGGTCCTCCTCTCAAACATCCTAGATAGCGATCATGGTGGTCCTCCCATCAAACATCCTAGATAGCGATGCATCAATTAGGTATGTCCATCTAGCTTCACATGTATCCACCACCAAGGCACTGACCTTTTCACGTTATGTGAGAGCCCACACCTACATCAAACACAAGAGGTGGAGATTTTGATGCCCATACTTTTTGGGTCTAGGGGGTTAGCATCATAAGGAACCAACCATTTTTATTTGTAAAATTTATAGAATTTATTCTATCAAAATAAAAATTTACAAGATGGCATTTGCGGCCACAATGTGTACATTTGTACACTCTAGAATACATGTGAGTGGTGTGAGCATGGTGTGTGTGTGAATGTCATAAGGTATGTGCATGAATATGTGAAACTTATTTCTTGCGAAAAAAATTTCAATTTATTGTGTTTAAATGCACATTGGCTCAAAGTGGAGCCCAAACAATCAATTTTCTTCTTCATAATACAAATATCATTATTAATTTTGGAAGAAGAGACATTAACAATCTTTTCTTTTTAGAAATATTTTCTTTCTTTTAAAATAATTTTTTTCAAAGAGTTATTTTCTTTCAAAACAATCTCTTTTTCTTTTTCAATTAAAATAACTTGATTTTTCAAAACTTTATTTTCTTTTGAAACAATTTCAAATTTATTTTTAAAAGAATCCTTTTCTTTTGAAACCAAATCATTTTTATTTTTCAAATTTTTGTTTTTAATTATTAGCAATTCATACTTTTTAAGAAGTTGTTGACAAAATAAAGTAAGGTCATCATATGGCATATCAACATCTTCATCAAGCTCGGATTCAGAATTTACCTCAAGGGGTTATCCCCTTAGACAATGTAACACATATTGAAAGTAGCTCTTCCATCATCTGAGTTACTCCCCATATAGTATTTGTTTTTGTTCACCAAGGGAGATGAGGGTATTCCATATTACAAAAGTCGAATCAAAGTTAGCAATCCTAGATAATATTCATCATTTAGGGTACTCTTAAATACAGGATAGCTTTTGCATTAGCCTCAAGATGCTTTCCATTTACACAATATACAGTTTTAGTTATGATAAACATGAATACCTAAGACTTTAAGGTACATAGACATCTTAACTTTTCTATTTTAGAAGTCAAAAATATAAAACATAGGAGGTGTCATGAAATTCATATGTGTGTGAACAAATATTGTGATTAGCTAAATAAGGATCATGAACTCAAGGTTGTTAGACTCAAATCAAGAGCACCAAGCCCTGATACCAATTGTAAGTCACCTAGAGGGGGTGGATATGTGACAAGCTAATGTAATGCAACACTAATGCGGTATTAAATAACTAATTATACAAACTAAAAACTAATTATGCAAATACACAACGTATAACCAAAGAGTGTAAACGAATTTCCTGTGAAGGGCTCTAAACTATCTCCTCAAGATTCCTCTAAATAAGAGTTGAGGTGCCACTATGGCTCTCTTGGTTGAATACAAGTATGAACAAACAATCCCAAGCATATAACAATTGAGCACAAGATATATCAAGCATATAAAGATAAGCATAATAAGTATATGCAAGGTATAAACCACAAGCGAAGCAATCACAAACAAGGGAGAATTATTTCTAGGTTCGATCACACTTACTCTACGTCCCCGCCTTCAACACTATGAGGTATTTTCACTAAAAGGATATCGCAAGATCACTCGGTGCTGCAATACCTGCAACGGACTCCCTCAAGAACTCTTAAATCACAAGTCTCTCACTTGTTCTCGCAAGAACAACACAATCCGAACTCACAAGTTCGCTGAGGCTACACCTCTATAACACTCTCCTATACAAGGGGGTGGAATACTTGTGATCACTTCTCTTGATCACAAAAATAACTCTCACTTACAAAGCTCCTATAAGATAAATATGGCAATGAAAATCTCAAGCTTGTGTGAGAAAAATTTGAATAGATTTGAAGGTGAAAAACTCAAGAAAGTTTTTGATAAAATCAAGAGATTCACTCTTGAAAAACTCCTTTTGATTTGAAAATGAAAGCTCTAAAAATTTATTGAAAGACTTCTGTGGAAAATAAGAAAATATATGTAGAAAACTCTCCCAAAAATTTTAACCAAAACTGGCCCAAAATCCTAATTTATAAAGGCTGTCAAAAACTAGTCGTTGGGGCCAGATTGGCCTATCGGTCAACCGTACCCAGGTCAAAGACCGAGGCTAGAATCAGAGAGCATTGCTCTCTGGTTGGTCAACCGGGGCCAGATCCAGAGAGTAAATTCTCTGGATCGGTCGACCGCCCCTCAAGCCAAGGCTTGTGCACATTGTTATGCATATCAGTCGACCACTCGGTCAACCGACTTCTGACTCAGTCGACTGGTCGGTCGACCACCAGAAGCCCAGGTCTGGTTTTCAAGGGATTAAAATTTGATCTTTTAATATCCTATAAAATCTTATAAAATCAATAAAATCCACAAAAATAAGTTCATTGAAATACTTTGAAATCCAAATATGTGTGATAAAAAATAAACATATATTACAAATAAATTGAACTATTTTGCGATATAGAATTAGCTTAATTCAATAACAGTATTTTCAAAAACCAAACTTCTAATGAAAAATAATTTGTCCGAAACTCTTTTAAATACATAAACAAGATATTTTAAACACTATTGAAGCATAGTGTGTATGATATGATCTAATACACATATAGGATGAAGTATCTATGTTTTTGACAATTAGCTGAAAAATAAGTTTTGACTAAACAAAACTCAAACACATGACATAGAACATCAAATAAATTTTTTCTAAACATTTGAACCATTAATGTGTATAGATGAAATCCAAAACACATGTAAACCATATAAACTCATTTTGGTGAACTTTATTCATGAAGCATAAAGATATCTTATTTGAAGTTCAAAATCAAAACGGTATTTCCTAACATCAAACTATTCTTATGAAAATACTATATAAATTTATGTGTGTGTGCATGTGTATGAGCTTGAGCAATCCACAACCAATCTATCCTTTACATTTTATCTAAAAATACAAACCTTAAACTTACAAACATGATACAGGTTTTGAAAATCTTCTCTTGAAAATCTTTTTCTCTATTCGACTTGGTCCAAACTTGATCAATGAGCTAGACTCCCCTTTGCGATCTTGATGCGATTTTTACACGCGAGCTCTTGAATCAACACGTGCTAACTTCAAAACTTGATTTCAAATTTTTTGTTGAAGCTAAATACCTACTAAGATCTTGATTGAAAATCTGAAACTAAATGAGCACAAGATCATTAGTGCTATAACTATATGAGTTAATCATCATCAAAACTAGAGTGATAGGCCTTTAGGCCAACACAAGGTACTCTGGTATGATCATATTGAGGAGTATAAGGATTATTTCCTGCAATTTGGCCAGAACAATGGTATTGTTACCCACTTCACAAATGAAAAAAATGGTGTAGCCAAAGAGATGAACCGTGCCTTGCTGGAGAAGGTTCGGTATTTATTGTCCAATACATCGTTAGACAAATTATTTTGGGCTAAGGCAATTGACTATGCTAGTCTTCTCTTGAATAGGCTACCGATGACTGCGATAGAAGGTAAGACTCCTTTGGAGATTTGGTTAGGTGAAGATGCTCGCGACCATGGTTCACTGAGAGTATTTGGTTGTCTGGCTTATGTTGATATCAAGAAAGACATGTTGGACTCTAAGGTGAATAATTGGTATTCTTGAGATAAAAGAAGATTTGAAAGGCTACAAGTTAAGGGATCCGAAAAAAAAAGAGTTTGTCTCGAGCAGACATGTCACATTGAATGAGGTTTTAATGGTGAAGCCTATCATCTCCCAACAGGTGGAGAAAATAAAGAGCAAGTCAGAAGTATCAAAGCAGGTAGAGATTGATGCTACTCCACATTGTCCAGTTGGTTCAATATCATCTGGGATTCCATCGGTTGTGACACTTGGTGGAGATCGAGTAGCCAATATGAATACTGAGCATGTTGAAAAAGATGATTCAGATGCAGCTAGAGAACCAAAGAGAATCCACGAAGGTGGGTTGTGAAGAAGCATGCATCTTATGTTAATGAGGTTCATATGACTCGGTCAGTCGGGCATTTCTATAAAGAAGAGAGTTAGTTGAGCTCGGTGAGCTTTTAGAATGAACTACGAGAGGCTCGATCCCTTGGGAAGAGGGTACGTAGGTAGCTGTGATGACGCTGTCATTTGGTGATGTAACTCGTATGAAGCTATTTGTGTATTTGGGTCCTCGAGAATTTGCAGCGAAAGTTAATTTGGACTTCACGTAGAGGTGAAGAGTTGGACTTCATGTAGAGATGAAGTGTAGTGATCTTGAGAAACATTTGATCTTCTGGTGAGAAGATAGTAGAGCTTGCATAAGGGATGTGTGCATCAATTTGTTGAGCTGATATTGATATTTGGTGTGCTCTACTCAGATTTGGTTAAACCGTCTTGAAGACATTTGACTGGAGTGCGAGTTAGTTGGAAAGTCAGTGTTGGTTCATGTTAGGTTCTTCTTGAGGTCATTTGGAATGCTGCTCTATTCAGTTACTGAGTTGTAGACACGTTCTTAGTTAGCTCATATGGTGTTGCTTCTCTTCAGTGGAGTGTTAGGAAGGCATGTATGATGCATTTCATTTGGATAGCTGAGCTGAAATTTGAAATCTTTACAATTGATATTGGAGTGTGGAGAGAGTTTTCTGAGGGGATGACAAACTTAATTTAGATTGATTTAATCATTTGGATCCGTTGCGATCATTTGTGAGTTTAGAGAGAGTTGCTAGTGGCGACGACAAACACAGTTATGAATTGAGTCAATCATTTGAATGTGGTGTGATCATTTAAAATCAATTGTAAGTGTGCTGGCGATTCAATTTTAGGAAACGGCTGGTCAGTTCGGCGAAGTCAAGATCGTGTGTCGCGATTCGCCGAGATCGTGTGTCCATTTCGTCTAGAGCACTCAAGCTGAGATCGTGTGTCAATTTCGCTAAGATCGTGTGTCGATTTCACCAGGTGTTCTTTGGAGTTCAGCTCAAATTTGAAAAATCTTAACCGAGATGGAGGATGTAGAGAGGGCAAAAATTGGACATTGAGTTTTTTAAAATCTATGATGGGACTTCGGTCGACCGGGTGGTCGACCTGAAAAATCACCTAGAGGGGGGGTGAATAGGTGATATAGCTAATCTCTGAACTCAATGCGGAATTTAAAAACTTAATGCAATACACTCAAGTGCAATCAACAACTGATGCACACACAACCAAGCCAAGCAATAATGAATGCACAATATGAATAGTTGCAAGGCACAAAGTAAAGAGAGAGATAGAGAGAGTCAATAGATCAAGCGCAAACAACAAGATATGTTTCGAGGTTCGAGCACCCAGCTCTACATCCCCGCCTTCGACACACGAAGGATTTCTAATCCATTAGGTAGTCCACAAAGAACTCTCACAAGGAGTACCCAACTCCTCTCTTTACAACCACAACCTCCTCCTTGAGGCAAGCTTCAATCCAATAAAACAATCACCTCACAACTTGAGGAATTAGCACAAAGCAAACACAAGGATCACCTCACAACTTGAGGGATACAACCCAAGACACAAAGCCAAGCAAAGATTGGGTTTTACAACTTGGTGGTCTAAACAACAACCACAAACAATTTCCTTCTCCCACACAAAGATCCTATAGAATAAGAAAGTAGATGTAGCTCAAGTGTGGAGAAAACCAATGGAATGGAAATCAAAATCACAAAGAAAATCATTGGGAAAAACTAAAACTAAGATATAGAAGTTGAATCAAAACTCTTTTCCCAAAAACCCTTTTCTTTGATATTCCAAACCCTAGCAAAAACACCAAATAGATTGTTCAATTTGAATCCAAAAACTTCTTTTGATTGCTGTGAAAACACCAGAGAGTAAGGAAAAATTCGCACAAAAAAACTTCTGGAAAACAGGCCATTAATGGGGTATTTATAGCCCCTAGAAAAATATAGCCGTTAGCAGCAGAAACTGCCAGAAATACCCTGCCGGTCGACCGTGCGGTCGACCGACCAACGGTCACATTTTGACCGTTGCCAGCTATCGGTCAACCGCCCGGTCGACCGAAACAAACAGAGACTAGCCTGCATGCAGTCGGTCGACCGTGCAGTCGGCCGGCCCATGTAAAGCCAGCGTGCACGTATCCGTGCATGTCGGTCGACCCGAACGGTCGACCGGCTACTTGGTGCGGCCGACCGTTCGGGTCGACCGACCTAGCCTGGCAGAGACTGTTCTGGACAGAAAACTAAGGAATTAAATATCCAATAAATTCTTGTAAACTACTTAAAAATTCCCAAAAATAGTTTTGACAATTTGCATTGATATATAAACATATGATAAAAGTTTTGACTCAAATATCAAGCAATTAAAACTATTTTTGTATCTTACAATATTTTCTAAAAACCAAAAACCGTATTTTCTAAAACTTGAATTTTGAATAGAAAATACGTTTTGTCCAAAACTCATCCAAATACAAAAACATGATATTAAACAACATTTTGAAGCATGATGCATATGGATAGAAATCTAATATACATGAAACATATATATATCCATGCTTTTGTCTTTAATTCCAAAAATATGTTTTGTTAAAAATATCAAAACATAAAACACATGAATAAATAAGTCAAACTAAGTTTGTCTAGGAAATTAAGCATGCATGTATATAGAACAAATCTAATATACATTAAACCATGTAAACTTGTTTTGAATCTATCTATTCATGCAAACCAAGATCGGTTAAACCTAAAACCGAAAAACCAAAACCAATATTCAAAACATGAAACGTGTGTGTTTTGTGAACTTGAGCATATCATATTAATCTAATCTTTACAATTTGGATCTAAACACAAAACTAAATTAGGATACCTAAGTCTTCTTGACGATCTTCATCTTCAAGTCGACTCGATTCCAAACGTGATCCACCGAGCAAGTGCTACATATGATCTTTGACGCTCGGGCACGGGAATCACCAAGTGAAGGCTTCCAAACTCTTCTTTTTGAAGAAATCACCAACTAATATCTTGCTAAAGATCTGAAACTTAAAATCACAAGATTATTAGTAAACATAACTATATGAGTTAATCATCATCAAACTAGGGTGGAAGGCCTTTGGGCCAACAATCTCCCCCTTTTTGATGATGACAAAACTCATGGAGTTATATATGCATGGATTAAAGTTAAGCTTCAAAGAAGCTCCCCCTTAACTCATGCATAAAAAAATAAACAATAAATATGCAATGAAAGCTCTTAAACATGAATGCATACATAGATATGCATAATGCATAAACAATAAAAAGGTTCTAGATACCAATGAAATGTTAAAAACAAAACATACTCTAGAAACCAATTAAAATTAAACTAAATTAAACTTAATATATGCAAAACATAAACATGCATATATAAAACTTGTACCAATCATGCATATTAAAAAGATTTTGGTTTATATGCATGTTAAACTCTCAAATAATTCTCCCTCTTTTTGTCAATCATCAATAAAAGGGTAAAAACCACAACAAAACAAAATCTTCTCTCTTTTTAATCAATAAGGGGTAAAAGCAAAACCAAATCAATAAATTTTTCTCCCCCTTTTTGTTCGAAACAACGAATCAATAAAAATAATATTTTCCCCCTTTTTGTCTAAAACAAAAAACAAAGTCAATTAGGGGTGACAATCAATTAAGGTACCAATTGAAAATATGTCAAAGAATAGCATCTTGATACCAATTGAAAGGAAACAAACAAAAAAATATTGATACCATTTTAAGTAAAAAACATGAAAATCTTGATACCAATTGAAATTAAACATAATGAATTTTGAATGTCTAAACAAAAATTTTGATACCAATTGTAAATATTTTTCATTTTGAACATATGATACCAAATTTAAATTTTCAATCATAAAGTATGGGAGTACAAATACCAATTGAAAGACAAAATCAAATTTTCTCCCCCTTTATGAAATACCAACTAAAACAATGTTCACTTTTATTTTAACAAGCCTACGCATTGTTAAAAAAATTGAAACAAATATATATATGTATGGAAAATAGATACCAATAGAAATTGATATTCTTGGAATTGAAACATACATACATACAAAATATATGAGTATACAAGAAATGTCAATATTGATACCAATTGAAAGAATTCAATGATACCAATTGGAATAACAATAAGAGCAAATGTATATCTCATATAACTATACCTCCCAATCATGGTTCAAGTTTTTAAATGATTTTCATTTTAAGGCATACATGAACATGATCTCCCATCCATCCTCCCATAGAAGGTAGGGTTTTTTAAAAATAAATTTGAAAATGTAGTATGTTTGAAAATCTCTACCATAGTGAAGAATACAAACTAGTTATAAGAAAAACTTTAAAAACTAGTACGAAATCCTTCAAGTAAGGAATAAAATAAAATTATTTTTCATAAAACACATGTAAATCACATAGCACTTAAAAACACTCAATATTCAATAAAGTCCATATCATAGTCTCATGAAAACAAATCATGAGTAAACTAATAAAGTGAGTGTACAAGTAAAATGTGACACATATCAACATGAAAATATTCAATTAAGCTCATATGAAATTCCTTGAAAACATGAAAAACTAGATTTTCATTACCAATAGAAATTACCTAAAAACATGAAAATCATCAAAACGATTTAAACTTCAAGGCATATGTATGTCATGTACAAACTAAAGTATACATACATATCCTAAACATAATGAGTCCACAAAAGTATATGCATGAAGGCACGTGGCTCAAGAATGTATATGTATAATCAATAGTTTGGACAAGATAGACATATACATGAAGTTAAAACACATGATCAAAGAAACATATTCAGAATGAGGAATACAAGTTAGAATGTATGAATCATCAAAACTAGACTATACTACCACATCTAATGGGTACAAATAAGCATCCAAGCACAAACATATATAAAGATTTATTTGTGTTCCACTACATGTACAAGTAAAAATTCTAGTCTTAATGATAACTAACATCTAGACAAGTAATCAAATCATTAAGCATAAAACGGGATATAAATCAACATGAAAGACATAAAAATGATCATAAAGAAAATCCACATGCTATTAGAATCATGAAATATATAATAGTCTATAAACATCAAAACATATGGCAAAAACAGAAATCATACAACACATCACCATTGTTTAGCTATTACAACACATGTTATTTATCAAAACATGAATCATTAAAACAAAATCATACAATCATAAACATCCAAATGGTCATAATGCATATGCATGTGCATTAGATCTAGGGCATACATGTTAGTTTAAATAAGGTGAGAATACTAAATATAGATCCATATAAAACATGGGTGCTCAAGTAACTAAACATGTATAGCACTAATCTAATCAACATGACATAAGCATAAAGAACAATAAAACAAGACATGCTATGAATAGATGAACATGAAAAGTATGCAAATAAAAATGGGAATTAGAGAATGATACCAAAATCGATGAAGGTGCATCTCTAGTTCTCCAAACCACGGTGGTCCTCCCACCAAATCTCCTTGAGAGTGAAGCATCCAAATGGTTCTCTTTTAAGCTTAGAACGCATCCACCTCAAGGCACCAATACTCTCACGTAATGCGAGAGCTCCCACCTACATCAAAAGTCAAGGAGGTGGTTTTTGGTACCCATTTTCTTTTGGGTCCATAGGGGTTAGTTTCTTTTCTAACCCAAATAAAATCATTTGCCAAATTTTCATTATATATGCGATCATAATAAAATCTAGCAAGATGGCCTTTACGACCACAATGTGTACATGTGTACACATGAGCATACGTGTGATGGTGGTGATCGTGGGAAGCACGTGTATGCCGTGATGGGTGTGCATGCATAGTTGGAACTTGTTTCTTACGAACCAAGGATTCCAAACGAGTGTGGTTCATGGAACAATGGCTCAAAGTGGAGCCAAACAATCAACACTTTTCTTCAAAACATTTATATCTTTTTCATTACTTGAAGATAAAGTGGAGCATGTAAGAGGTGTGCTAGAAGAAGAAGCTATACTAGCATGGCACACATGAGAATCAATATCAATTTTTAAAGATTCATTTTTCTTTAAAACCAAATCCAATTCTTTAGTAATGAAATCAATTTCATTTTTCAAAACAAGGTTATCTTTTAAAACAAAATCCAATTTAGAAGATAAAACCTCATTGTTTTTCACAACATCATCACAATCATTTTTGCCTTTTAAAATATCAATCTCATTAAGGGTAAGGTCTAGTTGAGATCTTAGTGAGTCACGTTCACTAGTAATCTCTTCCTTCTCTTGCAAAATCAATTCAAAATTAGAGCACAAATCCTTTAATTCATTTTTCAAAAGTTTGTGTTTTTTCAAGAAATTTTCAAGCTTTGTGCCAAGTTCCATATTTAAGGTTTGAGCTTCTAAACAACCATCGCAATAGGAACTAGAGCAATCATCTAATTGAGAATCCGATTGTACCTCAAGGGAGTCTTTCCCATGGACCATGAGGCAATGCTCATCGGACTTGTCTCTCCTAGATCTCCTCAACTTGTTGATAATCCTTGGTAGCTCGGGAGAAATTAATATGCTCCAAACTGCAAAAGCCGAATCATAATGATCAAACACCGGTAAAAAATGTTCATTAAGAGATGCTCTAAGTGCTCTAAGTGCTAATGCATTAGCCTTTTTGTGTTTGCTACTATTAGGGAAGGATTCTAAAGTGGAGGCTTGATAAACAAGATGACCTAGTGATTTTAAATGCCTACTCATATTGGCCTTCCAAGTATCAAGTCTAAAATGGTCAAACATAGGAGGGCTATCCATGAGTGCAAATGAAAATGCAAATGAAGATTAGAAAACCAAGATTTCACTCCTAGGTGGTTAAACCTAAATATCAGGAGCGGAGGCTCAGATACCATTGAAAAATCACCTAGAGGGGGGTGAATAGGTGATATAGCTAATCTATGAACTCAATGCGGAATTTAAAACTTAATGCAATACACTCAAGTGCAATCAATAAGTGATGCACACACAACCAAGCCAAGCAATAATGAATGCACAATATGAATAGTTGCAAGGCATAAAGTAAAGAGAGAGATAGAGAGAGAGTAAATGGATCAAGCGCAAACAACAAGATATGTTTCGAGGTTCGAGCACCCAGCTCTACATCCCCGCCTTCGACACACGAAGGATTTCTAATCCACTAGCTAGTCCACAAAGAACTCTCACAAGGAGTACCCAACTCCTCTCTTTACAACCACAACCTCCTCCTTGAGGCAAGCTCCAATCCAACAAAACAATCACCTCACAACTTGAGGGATTAGCACAAAGCAAACACAAGGATCACCTCACAACTTGAGGGATACAACCCAAGGCACAAAGCCAAGCAAAGATTGGGTTTTACAACTTGGTGGTCTAAACAACAACCACAAAAATTTCTTTTTCCCACATAAAGATCCTATAGAATAAGAAAGTAGATGTAGCTCAAGTGTGGAGAAAACCAATGAAATGGAAATCAAAATCACAAAGAAAATTCTTGGGAAAAACTGAAACTAAGATATAGAAGTTGAATCAAAACTCTTTTCCCAAAAACTCTTTTCTTTGATATTCCAAACCCTAGCAAAAACACCAAATAGATTGTTCAATTTGAATCCAAAAACTTCTTTTGATTGCTGTGAAAACACCAGAGAGTAAGAAAAAATTGCACAAAAAACTTCTGGAAAACAGGCCATTAATGTGGTATTTATAGCCCCCAGAAAAATATAGCCGTTGGCAGTAGAAACTGCCAGAAATACCCTACCGGTCGACCGGCAACGGTCACATTTTGACCGTTGCAAGCTACCGGTCGACCGCCGTCGACCGAAACAAACAGAGACTAGCCTGCATGCAGTCGGTCGACCGTGCAGTCGGCCGGCCCAATGTGCAGCCAGCGTGCATGTATCCGTGCACGTCGGTCGACCCGAACGGTCGACCGGCTACTTGGTGCGGCCGACCGTTCGGGTCGACCGACCTAGCCTGGCAGAGGCTGTTCTGGACAGAAAACTAAGGAATTAAATATCCAATAAATTCTTGTAAACTACTTAAAAATCCCCAAAAATAGTTTTGACAATTTGATTGATATATAAACATATGATAAAAGTTTTGACTCAAATATCAAGCAATTAAAACTATTTTTGTATCTTACAACATTTTCTAAAAATCAAAAACCGTATTTTCTAAAACTTGGATTTTGAATAGAAAATATGTTTTGTCCAAAACTCATCCAAATACAAAAACATGATATTAAACAACATTTTGAAGCATGATGCATATGGATAGAAATCCAATATACATGAAACATATATATATCCATGTTTTTGTCTTTAATTCCAAAAATATGTTTTGTTAAAAATACCAAAACATAAAACACATGAGTAAGTAAGTCAAAACTAAGTTTGTCTAGGAAATTAAGCATGCATGTATATAGAACAAATCTAATATACATTAAACCATGTAAACTTGTTTTGAATCTATCTATTCATGCAAACCAAGATCGGTTAAACCTAAAACCGAAAATCGAAAACCAATATTCAAAACATGAAACGTGTGTGTTTTGTGAACTTGAGCATATCATACTATTCTAATCTTTACAATTTGGATCTAAACACAAACTAAACTAGGATACCTAAGTCTTCTTGACGATCTTCATCTTCAAGTCGACTCGATCCCAAACGTGATCCACCGAGCAAGTGCTACATATGATATTTGACGCTCGGGCACGGGAATCACCAAGTGAAGTCTTCCAAACTCTTCTTTTTGAAGCAATCATTAACTAATATCTTGCTAAAAATTTGAAACTTAAAATCACAAGATTATTAGTAAACATAACTACATGAGTTAATCATCATCAAAACTAGGGTGGAAGGCCTTTGGGCCAACACGACCAACATGCACAAGGCTTGGATCGGTCGACCGGACAGTCAACCGATGTTGCACGAGGAGCAGGAACCCAGTTGGGTCAATCGATCGAGCAGTCGACCAACATCTCCATTAAGTCCTATAATGATAGAGGACTTTCTGCAGTCGACCGAGTAGTTGAATAACAGTCGAGTCAGAATGAATTCTGGACCCAACTTGGAGCTATTTTTGAGAGTTTCTTCTCCTCCCTATAAATAGAGGATGTGAACCTATTTAAGGGAAGGGTTGATTTCTGGTAAGAGTTCTTAAGAGAATCTTATAATCCTCTTGTAATCTTGTGTAAATCATATGTAGATTTCTCTCTTCTGCCCTTGGGATGTGGCATCTTGCTGAACCTCGTAAATCTTGTTCTCCCTCGCTTTGTATATGTTTGTGATCTAGAGTTTGTGTTCTTAGCATGCTCCAGCCCCAACATCCATTGTCAATCGTAACGCAGAGTGCATTTTTTTAGATTTGGAGAACTCAACTTGCTCATGTTTCTATTAGATCTGACAACTAATCAATGTCACCGATCTAATTGGCCAGGTCAGTGAATATCAGGTGGGAGGTTTTTCGTTTAATATAATGGTCCTTAATTACAGAACCACCTTTTAATTACCTTCCTTAGTTAAACACCAATTAGACTAGCATTAATCAGTCTCAATACGCAGTAATATTTATGAACATAAATATTCTAGCATAACCCTGTAAAAAGAGCATTAGTTCAATTGTACAGTAAATGGAGTGAGGTACACAGGTAGCGAATCTCTTTAAGACAATTATGTCCCCTGCTACAGTGCTAACAGGTTACTAGACGCTGGTCTTCCAAGATACAACACTCCTTTGAAATTGGGATAGCATTACCAAATCTCTGTACAATCGAACCGCAGTTAATAAGTACCTTTACTAGTTGGAATTCAACGCAGTTGGACGAAGATAAATTTTAGGAAAAATAGTTGTCTTAATATGGAAGATTATTAACTGTAAGGAAAAAGAGGGAGAGAGAGAAGAATTTTTGTCTTAGGAAGCCACAGATTCAGACAACAATTTTGTTTCTATTTCAGAATCTATTGAATTTTCTGTTCCTTCTTTCAGATTGAACCTTTAACAGATCTTTATAGACTCTATTTTGTAGAGAGGAAGAGGAGAAGATTACTTCTTTGTATGTTTAGAAATGACAGAGAGAGGAACGATATCTATAGCGCTCCTGGGAACCCGTTGGAGGGAAGCGGGAACAGTTGTGACGGTTTCTATCTGAACCGTTGCAATTGTTCCTGTCTGAGCCATTGCAGCAGTTTTGTCCAACCCGCATGTGGATTCGGTAGCGAGTGGATCTGCATCCAAGACTCGCGACCCCTTAGCACCTTGTGTCCCGGTCCAAAAAGAACCGGACCGGGTTCGCATCCGCACCGAGGCCCAACCCCAGGCCCAGACTCCGGGTTCCGGCACCGACGCCGGCGTACGCGTGTGGACATGGTTTTCCCCAAACGCCATGAAAAGTCCAAGTACCCAAAGAGCACACCTTTTGTTCCCATCTTTCCATATTTGAACACTTCATATTTTCACTCTGGGGGTGTTTGGATGCAAGGAAGTGGGCGGAAGTAAGGAAATGAGGAAGTATAATTGCTTACTTCCCCATCTATTTAAATGCCGGAAAAGGAAAATAAGAAAACTCCTTTTCCTTCTCTCTTTTCTCTTTTACACAACCATTTCCTCGCTTCCAAAGTGCTACAGTTAATTTTGTGGTCATGTAAATCTCATTTATAATAAGTTGTAACACAAAACAGTTAATTTTTTGATCATGTAAATCTCACTTGCATTCTAATTACAGCCTATTTTTTATTTTTCTTAATTAATTTTTATTTTAATATTATTTTGCGGTCAACTTTGTGGTCAACTTTTCCACTTTCACTTTCACATTACCATCCAAACACCGGAAAAGACATAACATTTTCCAAATCACACTCCTAACAACATCCAAACACCGAAAAACTTACTAACCAATTCCCAAGTTCCAAAGGGAACTATTACCAATTCCTCACTTCCTTACTTCCTCACTTCCACCGTCAACCAAACAGGATCTAATGTGGGAATATTTTAGCTACCTTTAGTCCTCTTTAGCTTATTTTAGGCTAACTTTTGACTTGAATATCTCATTCATTCGAAAATAGAATTGAACATGTGAATATACCACGTTCATCCCCAATGAAAAGTGAACATACTTCAACCATTATACGGTTGATTCTATCAACGGATCTCGCCTTAATTCAGCTCAAAGATTCACTTAAAATTCTTTAATTTTCCAACAATCTCCCACAATGAATGAGGATTCAAGGAACTGATACATTATAAGACTGATTCTATAGTGAAAGGTATTTTAAAAAGAAACTACATCTGGATAGGTAAACTAGGTCTTGAATCTTTCATAGCGAAAGCTTTATTAGACTTACTGGCTAATCAGTGAACTAAGTCTTGAACTGTCAGCCATTTGTGTAAGTCAAATCAACGAGCCTCACACAATAACTTTTCAAAATCATCTTTGGTTCTCGGTTGTGTCCATTTTGGACTTGTACATTCTTAGTTTAAGGGAGTATCTTTAGGGAATTACAGCCTTCATAGAGGGATCCAAAGAGCCGACTTAGCTCTATACTCACATAAGTGATCATCCTGTTAACAGTAGTCTACTCTACCATACTTATTTTAATAACAAGATATATGCATCATTAAAAGCGTTAAGCTTATCCTAAATTCATTTGTAGAAAGTAATTGGATTCACCATAAGAATAGGTTGAAGTTATGCTCCAAGTGCTTACTTGCAGAGTCAATCATAACTAGTTTTTTCTCTTGAACTTAGTCTGTGGGATTTTCAATCGCTAAGTGAGATTTTCATTAAAATGACTTGATAAAATTAGGCTTTTAGTTCTATTCTATTCGATGCGCAGTTTATACGCTCTCCATTTAAACCTTTAGTAAACAGATTCGCTAGATTATCTTTTGACAATCAAAGTCAATAGAGGTAATTTTATTTGAGAGCAACTGCGTCACGGTATTATATCTACGACGAATATGTCTAGACTTATCATTATATATAAAATTTTGTGCCTTATATACCGTTACTTGATTATCACAGTGAATACATATGACAGGCACTGACTTGGGCCATAATGGTATATCTTTCAAAAATTGTTGAAGCCATGCTACTTCTTCTTCAGCCTTATCTAATTTATAATTCTGATTCCACTGTAGAACAGGCAATACATGTTTGGTTGAAAGATTTTAAGATATCGCTGCGCCCCCAAGAGTAAAAACATATCCGCTAGCTGATCTTGATTCATCAGAATCTGCAATCCAATTAGCATCGTTGTACCCATCAAGTACAGATGGATATTTTCTATATTTCAAGGAATACTTTCTGGTTTTAGATACATAACTTACTACTCATAGTAGAGCAGTCTAATGATCATCATTAGGGTTACTGGTGTATCTGCTTAGTTTGCTTACAACGTAAGCAATATCGGGTCAAATGCAATCATTAAATACATTAGACTTTTGATAATCTGATAATATTCTAATTGTCGTGTTACAGTTCCTGTTTTCTTACGAAGGTGGATGTGTGAAAGAAAAATATTTGTATTCTCTTTTATCTCATGTTCCTTAAATCTTTCTACTATCTTATCCATGCAATGAGATTGAGATGAACTGGTTTCATCTGGTGTTCTTATAATCCAGATCTTTCATCCAAAAATTGTTAGATAGTATCTATTTTGTAGACTTAATAACATCAATATTAGTCCCAAGTAACAACATGGCATCTACATAAAGACAAACAATGATACATGCATTTTCAAATATTTTAATGTATACACACTTATCACATTCATTGACAGTGAATCAAACTTTGACATGACACTATCGAATTTCATATGCCATTATTTTGGAGCCGTTTTTAAACCGTATAAAGATTTTACCAATTTATACACTTTGTATTCTTGGCCCTTGATTATAAATCCTTCATGTTGTTCCATATATATATATCTTCATTTAAGTCGCCATTTAGGAATGCAGTCTTGATATTTATTTGATGAATATTTAAGTTGTGCAATACTACAATCGTAATTAACATCAGAATGGACGTTATTTTTTTACTGGTGAATAAGTATCAAAGTAGTCGAGTCCTTCTTTTTGTCGATAACCTTTTCCTTCTAATCTAGACTTATATTTATCCATAGATATCTAAGGTTATAATTTTTTTTAAAAAATTCACTTACTCCCAGTTGGTTTACTGTCAGGAGGCAAGTTTGCTAATTCCCAAGTGTAATTACTTTAAATGGATTCTATTTCACTATTTACAACTTCTTTCCATATTTGTGTTTCTGGAGTAGACATGATCTCTTTAAATGTTTGAGGCTGGCTTTCAAGTGCATATTCTACAAAGTTTAGACCAAAAGATTTTGAGATTCTCGATTTCTGACTTCTTGGTTCAACTTTCGCATTAACTGTTGTTCCACTGGGTCCTTCATCCCTAAATGCTCTTTCATGTGTTCTTTTTTCAGAAGTCTTGTCTTCCCTTTATACGGAAAGATGTCTTCAAAGAACGCGACATTTCTAGATTCGATAATCATGTACACAAGAATATCAGGTATTTCTGATTCGTATACCAGAAATCTATAGGCACTGCTATTCAAGGCATATCCTATGGAAAATGCAGTGCATAGTTTTCGTTCCCAACTTGGTCTTTTTAGGTAGTGGGGTTGGTAGCTTTGCAAGGTACCCTCACATTTTGAGATATTATAGAAAGGTGCTCTTCCATGCCATAACTCAAGTGGTATAAGATCAAGTTTCTTGTGTGGTTCTCTGTTTAGAATATAACTTACAGTTAACAAAGCATCTCCTCACAAGTTCTGAGGTGCATCAGAACTTATGAGCATGGAATTTACCATCTCTTTTAAAGTTTTATTCTTTTTTGAGTAATCTCATTCTGCTGAGGAGTGTATGGTGTTGTGGTTTGATGGATTATACTAAAATTAGCAATAACTAACTAAATTCATTTGATTCATGTTCTTGCCTCGATTAAATTTTAGAATCTTTATATTTTTGTTGAGTTGATTCTCAACTTCAGCTTTATATATTATAAACATACTCATTGCCTCACCTTTACTGTTTAAAAGATACATATAGTAGTATCTTATACAATCATTAATAAAAGTAACGAAATACTTTTTTCTGCCTCTGTTAGCGCAAATTTTAAGTTACACAAGTCATTATGAATTAACCCTAAAGGTTTTGTATTTCGATCAATTAAATGAAATGAATTTTTTGCGAACTTGGCCTCAACACAAATCTCACACTTGCAAATTTCTTTCAAGTTGAATTTAGGAATATATCCTAAATTAAATAAGTTTTGCAAGGACTTGTAATTTACATGCCCTAATCTAACATACCATAATATTGGAGACTCAAGCAAATAAATAGAAGATTTGTCTTTATATGTGAGCTTTGGATATAAATACACGAACTTTTTGTCCACTACAGCAACATTGGTTTTGAAAAGACCATCAACAAGATACCCTTTCCCGCATACATTCCATTCTTAGTAAGCACAAATTTATCATATTCAAAGACCATTATAAAGCCTTTATTACTAAGAATTGAACCGGTTATCAGGTTCTTGTGGATATTTAAAACATGGAGTACATCGTTCATAGTGATCTCCTTCTCAGATGTCCACTTCAGTATGACCTTTCTCTTTCCCTCAACTTTTGAGATGGCTGAATTGCCTATGAAGAGTTGCTCATCATGCTCCAGTTTTTGTTATTCAAAGAATAATATTTTCTCAGAGCAGATGTGCCGAGTAGCCCCAGTATCTACCCACCAATTCTTATTGTTGGTTGTCAGATTCACTTCTAACACCACAGTTGATAGGCTTGGTGATGCATGATTGGTCAGATTTGCTCGTGAATGATCCTTCTTCTTCTTTTTGGGACAACTGCGACATTCATTTACCTTATATTCCTCTTTATTGCAGATATAGCAAGTTCCTTTGAAGTACTTATTCTTGCCTTCTTGGTTCTTGCTTTTGTACCCCGGGTAGCCTTCTTTCGCTTCAAGTTTTTGAAAGTAGACGCTTTTTCCTTTGAGTCTTCGATCACATTGGTCTTGGCTTCATAGGAGTTCTTGTTGCTCCTTTTCTCGGACTTTCAGTTGTCCTCCTTAATTTGAAGCCTCAAAATGAGATCTTCTAACTTCATCTCTTTGCACTTGTGCTTTAGGTAGTTCTTGAAATCTCTCCACGTAGGTGGGAGTTTCTACACTATAGTGGCAAGTTGAAAAATTTAAGGTAGAATGATACTTTCAGCCTCTATCTCCTGCAAGATAAATTGGAATTCTTGCACTTGACTGATCACAGTCTTGCTGTCTACCATCTTATACTCAAGAAATCGTCCCACGATGAACTTCTTAGTATCGACATTCTCAGTTTTATATTTTTTATCGAGGCTTGCCTATAACTTCTTTGCCGCTTGGATAGGACTGTAGACATTGTATAGAGAGTCATCTAGTCCATTTAAAATATAGTTTCGACAAAGAAAGTTACCTTATGTCCATGCATCAACTGCAAAGACAGAGTCCCAGTCAGTTTCGGGCTTCGATGGATCCTCTTGCAAGAATTTAGCCAAATACAGAGTGGTCAAGTTGAAGAGAATCTTCTGCTGCCACTTCTTGAATTTTATGCCATCAAATTTTTCTGGCTTCTCTAGCTTCGGGTGAGGAAGTGGAGCAGACACCAATATCTGAATTTGCATGTTCGGTGACTTATTGGTACTATCTTAATTAGTCTCAGACATCTTCTGCAATTTCAAGCAGAGTAGAAGTAAGTAACTTTAAATAATAATTGTCTTAAGATTATTAGATTTGACAACTAATCAATGTCACCGATCTAATTGGCCAGGTCGGTGAATATCAGGTGGGAGATTTTTCATTCAATAAAATATTTCTTAATTACAGAACCACCTTTCAATTACCTTCTCAGTTAAACACCAATTAGACTGGTATTAATCAGTCTCAATATATAATAATATTTATGAACATAAATATTCCAGTATAACCATGTAAAAGAAAATTAGATCAATTATATAGTGAATAGAGTGAGGCACACATGTAGCGAATCTCCTTAAGATAATTACGTCCCCTACTACGGTGCTAACGGGTTACTAGATGTTGGTCTCTCGAGATACAACACTCCTTCACGGTACTTGGATAACACTACCAAACCACCATACAATCGAACCGTAGTTAATCAGTACCTTCACTAGTTAGAATTCAACGCAGTTGGATGAAACAAATTTCAGGGAGAATATTTGTCTTAATATAGAGGATTATTCACTGTAAGGTAAAGGAGTGGGAGAGAAGAATTTTTGCCTTGTAGAGAGGAAGAGAGAGAGAGAGAGATGGAGAGGAGCGTTTAGACATGACGGAGAGGAGCGCGACGGTTCCTGTCTGAACTATTGCAGCAGTTCTGTCCAACCGCGCACGCGGATTTGGGTAGCGGGTGGATCTACATCCAAGACCCTTGACCCTTTAGCACCCGTGGCCCGGTCCAAAAAGACCCGGACCGTGTTTGCACTCGGACTCCCCCACGCGGGCATGGTTCCCCCCCCAACGCGCATGAAAACTTCAAGTACTCAAAACTCACACTTTTTGTTCCCATATTTCCATATTTAAATACTTCAAATTTTCACTCTATATTCAACGTGGGATTAAATATTTTAGCTACCTTTAGTCCCCTTTAGCTATTGAATTAGGATAACTTTTGACTTGAATATTTCATTCATTTGAAAACGGAATTGAGCATGCGAATATACCACGTTCATCCCCAATGGAAGAAGAACACACTCCAACCATTTTCCGGTTGATTCTATCAACGAATCTCGTCTTAATATAGCTCAAAAATTCACTTAAAATTCTTCATTTTACCAATAGTTTCTAGTGATTCAAGCGAGAGCTTGGGTGAATCTAAAGGCCTGTTTGGTTAAGGGTGGAAGTGAGGAAGTGAAAAAGTGAGGAAGCGGTAATAGTTCCCTTTGGAACTTGGGAATTGGTTAGTAAGTTTTCCGGTGTTTGGATGTTGTTGGGAAGTGTGGTTTGAAAAATGTTATGTCTTTTTCGGTGTTTGGATGGTAATGTGGAAGTGGAAGTGGAAAAGTTGACCACAAAGTTGATCGCAAAATAATATTAAAATAAAAATTAATTAAGAAAAATAAAAATTTGACTGTAATTAGAATGTAAGTGAGATTTATATGAGTAAAAATTAACTGTTTTGTGCCGCAACTTATTACAAATGAGATTTACATAACCACAAAATTAACTGTAACACTCTGAAAGTGAGGAAAATGATTGTGTAAAAGAGAACAGAGAAAAGGAAAAGAATTCATTTTCCTTTTTGGTGTTTGGATGAACAGCAGAAATAGGAAAAGACACTTCCACTTCCTCATTACTACCCAATTCCTTGGATCCAAACAGCCCCTAAATCAAAAGTTACTGCAAAATAAATATTATTTAACAATACATAAAATTTTATTAATAATAATGAGGAAATTTTAGACAAAGCATAAACAAATAACAAAAAAAATTAATTGTAAAATATAGCGGTGAATATTTTTTTGAATTGAGTATAAAGGTTTATTTTTATTTTACTTCTCTCGGGAAGTGAGTCGAATTGATGATTCATCCACAGTAACACTTTCGTACTTGGGTTCGATTCATGTGTGTGAGCCACACACACATATTATAAGAGAGTCAATCTCGCATTGACACGTGAGATTGTCCCTCTTATAATATTATAAAAAGTCTAAAGTCTTTAAAGCTTTGTCCCCCTAAAACCCGACATCTTATCCACGTGTCAACGTGAGATTAGCCCTCTTAATAATATGTGTGTGTGGCTCACACACATGAACCGAATCCTTCGTACTTGGATCGATGATCTATTAGTCAACTTTGGATATCAGTTGATGTATTAGTCAACCCGAACAACGGTAAAAGTTGCACATTTTAATAGAAGTGAAAGAGTTTTGCCTTCAACATCATAAGATTGTGGAACAATGCTATGAAAAGTAGAACGTATCCTAGAACCGTAAAGGTGTGGGACCTTTTTCAAATTTTTTAAAACAATTAATATTCGATAAACTTTTTAAACATAAAAGTTAGTTTGTTGTTGTTAAATTATTAATAATTAAAAGAATATTTATTTTAGTACTACTATTGGTAAATATTAACTGATTATACTAAAATATTGATGTATAATAATAATTACTATGTTAATATATATGTTAAGAAATTATTATGTTAAAGAAATAATTTGTGATTGCATTAGAGAACTTTTTAATTGAAAATTCTTCTTTCCTCAGTTAATGAGTTGGTTTAGTTTAGAAATTATTTTTAATTGAATTTTTTTTATTTTGTTAATCAATAATAAGAAGTTGCTGCAATTATTGTGACTTGTGAGTAAGCAGAGCTATAACAAACTCAAAACCTGACCGAAACACGACTTGCGGGGACAGGTATCCACTCTTGATGGAACGAACTTGTGATATATGGGTTGCTATCAATGAAAAAGTAGATATGGCCTATAACCACCATGGGCTGAAATCACACTCGCTTGAAAAATATTTTCTTGTGGCCTGCCCAGATTCATTTGCCATTAAAATTCCTAAAATCCAAATAAGATCTTTGTCACACTGAAAATAATGTAGATCCTCCGGTTAGCATCAGGCTTTTTCTAAACATAGTGTAGATTCTCTGGTTAACATCTAACTCTTATTAACACTTTTAATTTTCAAGATTGTCTGTAATGTTTGGCTCGTTAGTAAAAAGGTTAGTTTGGTTTACATAAGATCTCAGGTTCCAGAGTCAGGTCACATTTATGAGGGCTAACATTTATGAGTCAATATAAAGAAATTGCGAGGGTCTGAAGAAACTATGATGAAACTCTATGTGAGTTCACGTGATACCTATCATATAAAAAAACTATTTTGATATGAATATTAGATTTGATACGGAGAGAAAAGAGAGTTTAAAAACATAGAAAATAGAGAAAGAATATTTTTTATGTCATTTAGTTAATAAATACTTACTCAAGTATCAAAATATAGCATCGAATTTTTCCATCAAAAAGAGTCTTTACACTGGAAACAATGTCTTGCTGGACTTTTTCTAGACTCTCCAAAAACTTAGAATTTAATAGAAAAGACTTTGGAAACTTGAAGCTCTTTAGAACAAATTATATGTAATTGAGACGGGTCTATTTTTATTTAAAAAAAAAAAAAAAAAAACCAAACCAAAACAAACAATGGCGCTATTTTTTTTTTTCTAGTTAAATTCACTGATGTCAGGTTTGAACTAAAGAGCACTGGGGAACAAACTCAGGACCCGCCCAGTAGCCGACGTCAAGGAATGAAATTTTCACACGCGGCGGGATTTGAACCTGAGACTGTAAAGAGTTTAAAGTTCTAACTGACGCAGGCTTACCAAAGAGCCACTCCACGTGAGAGAACAATAACCCTAATTGTCCGCTAGTTTTTGAAGACATCATTATCTCCAGATCTATTCCTCTTGGTTATCACATAGACACATTTGGAATCATCATCATCCCCCAATATTTTTCTTGGATACTTGGCAAGTTGGGTTCTTTTCTAAAACTCTCTTGAATTCAAACTCCTGATTTTGTTCATGGAACTGTCAACTCTATTTGGGCACATTTGTTGTATTATTTGAGCAGCCACATCCCAACTTCTAACTCAAGAGAGAACTAAGAAATCTCCTCCTATAATTTGAACATTTGTGAGGATCTCACGACGAGTATAGGCAATTACGCATCACTTTGGCCACGAAACATTCTGCACGAGTCTCTGCACACAGCCAGAAGTTATCTTGGTCACGGCCGAAAGGATCAAGAGACCATGAATGGGCCAAGAGACAAGGGAAATTTGCTTCCCTTTTCATTTCACTTTCATAAGATAACATACCTTGTTAGAACTTGAAGAATCTTGGTCAAGACAATGAGAACATTCGATCCAGTCGTCAACTCTGGGCTAAAAAATATAATTTAGTGGTAAATGAGTGTGATTGAATTATGGAATTTTTAAGTTCAAATTACAACTTTTTGTAAAATTAAAGGAGTACTACATGTACCATGTATATGATTATATGTTCTTCGGATTGTACAAAATATTTTTGTTGAATTATATAAATTATTTATTGGAATAATCTTCTCTTGGTGGGTTCAGTCTCACTTATGAAGGAAAAATCCGTCAATGTGTAATTTTAATTTAAACTTAAAAGATATACACCTATTCATATTCAAATTTTTTATTAAGATAATGTTAATACGGGTTTTCATACCTATTTGATATCTATATTTGTATCCGCTAAATATAAATAACAATATGGGACCCAGATGGATTCTTAGACCCGAAACCGACCCAATTATTTATCCGGATTGGGATATTGACCTAAAGGGCCCGCGGTAGGCCCAAACCTAGACATCTCCGGTGGGCCCCACATGGCAGTGACAAGTTGAACATGACACCCACATTCGTACACCCAATCAAAATCATGTACACGTTACTTTTAGAAGTATAACAGCATTACTCCTTGAAAATTAAGTGCACCCCCTCAAACCAAAGTCCAGAGAGCAAGAAGAGGAGAAAATCTAAGCTAGCCTGTACACAACTGTACACCCCCTTGATCTCTCTCCTTGCAACCTAGGGCAAAAGATTATATATTTTCATTCCTTGAAGCACAATTCTCTAATAATAAATAACAAAATCCAGAGGGGTAGCCCCAAAATTCCTCACCTCGGGAACCCCACCCATCCTTCAGATTCTCGGTTTACTTGATAGGATTTCTATTTTTTATTTTTTTTTAATTCCCTTTGAGCGCATGGTACTGTATGAAACGTGTTGAAATTTGAAGTGGGTCCCACGTTTTTTAAGGGAAAACGAGTGTTGTGAGTGGCTGTTTTGTGTGTTTGCTGTTTGAAGGAGGGTAGGTGATTGACAGGTGACCGGCCCCTGGGCCTGTCTTTCCACCTCATTTTACTCTTGCAAGTAGCAATTTTTTTGCGTGCATTATTTATATTATACACGCGTGGCTGGACTTGTTCGTCGCTTTACACCGGCATGTAGGACCACACTAGTTGGGTTTGGGTTGGATCAGGAAGGAGGGAATGTAAGCTAAACCCGAATTCGACATGTAAATTGCGGTGAAAGTTGGGTTCGGTTCGGGTTTGGGTTCGGATTCGGACGGGTCTGAGGAGGTAATATATGGAGAATTTAGTAAAGAATCACGACTTTCTGCAAAGTAGTAGATGTGTCTTATATAATCAGCTTGAATAATCCTCTTATCCCAAGACAAATGAGAGGCTTTGAATTATGAGAGGAATAGCCTGTCATATTTAGAAGATCCGGAAGTACAAAGGCTTGTTGCACCCTACGGATGAAGGAGTCTCCACAGTATTGGAAGAAAAGTGACTGATTCTTCATGAGTTGCTAGTCAAGCGTAGAAGTTTTCTACGCCGCAAAGTCAATTTATTGTATGATTTATCTTCTTAATATGCTATTTATAAATTAGAAGATCCGAACTGACAATCTTCGATTAGAGAAGATATTATTTTTAATAAAAAAGAATGACTAAAGTAGAGATAATAGCTCAAGAAAAAACGAGGGGGAGAGAGACTTATTCTGATTAACAAAGTAGACTCTCAGCCACTCCGATTGGAACTGGATCTAATTCACCATTTCAACCAAACCCAATAGGCGTTCGGGTCGGGGTTTCTAAACCCAAATCCAGTCACATCCCAACCCAAAACCCTTGGGTGCACAATTGGGTCCTCTAATAACATAACAAATTTTGGTATACAATAATTTGAAAATTATATCCCCTGTATCCCCAATGCCCACAGACCGATACTCGACGCTCCCCCTCTCTCCCCTCTCCTTCGTCGTGGATCCTCGTCTCTTCGCTCAAACTTTCTTCCTTCTAAATTTCTAATCCCTTCCCCATTCTTTATTCCCCGAGATTCTTCTCCTCATCATCATTCATCTATTTCCCCCAGGAAAACTCTACCAACCTCTCTCTCTCTCTCCCCCTCTCTATGACGTTGACATTGCTGGCCTCTTCCCCTCAGCCTCCCCTCTCTCCCTCGGTCCCAACGATCACATGGCCTCTCCCCTCCCCGAGGCCTCGATGGTCGCCGACGCCCTTCTGACTGCCGTCCGCGATGTCTCCTCCACGGGGGCGGAATTCGCCGGCGGCGGCCCGCTCAAGGCCGACTGCGTCTGGCTCTCGAGGAAAGTCTCGCTGCTTTCACATCTGGTGGAGGAGATAAGGGAGTTTGTGAGCAGGGGAGGCGAGGCTGCTTCGTCTTCGTCCTCGTCCTCGTCATCGTTGTCGTCGGTTTCGTCGCCAGGCTCGTGTTTGGGTGATTTGTTGCAGGCGCTTGAGGCCGCCAAGAGGTTTCTGGTGCTTGGCCGCCCGCAGCGGGCTCCGCATAATGTGAGTAGATTTGGGTCATCGATATGTGATTGTTAGCTACATTTTATAATTGGGGCATTCCGTCGAACAGTTTGTTTGGATTTGGGTTTGGGGTGGTAGAATTAATTGTGTTGCTATTGTTAGTTGTATTTTGTTCCCTGGGGCATTTCGTCGAACAGATTGTTTGAATTTTCGTTTAGGATGATAGAGTTAATTTCGCTGTGAATAGCTGAGATCAGTATGAAACTGGTGTCGTTATCAATTTTAGTCATCTCAGCTGTTGACGTTAATTGTTGTGAGCATGACACAGAAAGGTTGTTAAATTAAAAGGCAAGCACTAATTGGTAAAATATTTTGGGAGTTCCATGCTGATAGTACATGTTCGAGAAGTTGAGTTAGACCGTTTCAGTGTTTAATTTTCAAATTTTTATAGGAGGAATTTGATTGAATCAAATATCTTAAATATGACTTGCAATTTTGGTTTAATAAATGGAAAGGCACATTGTCGAATTTATCTTATTGTGCACAGCTCTTTAGGATTTATCTATGAATTCTTCCATCTCTTTGTTTTTTTTCTTAGCTCAAAGTACCTTCTCATTCTTTCAATAGAACAGAAAAAAGAAAGAATTCATTTATCTCAAATCTTATTGTAGTTGCTCTTTAATTCTTCAAATATGACCTATTGGTTCTAAAGGACGTTTCCTTGTTCCTGTCCAGACCATCAGCGCTGATACTTCCTCATCTGATTTTCGATTCAAGTGGTCTCTAACTTGTCACAAATTCATTCATTTCTTGTCCTATCTTTTAGCACATTTCAGCTACACTATTTGTCTTTCTGGATGTTATGCTTCTTAATTGCCAACTTTGTGATCCCTAAATTATTGTTATTGGTCATATATCCATTTTAACATTCACCACAAAATCTCCGTAAAATATGGTATAATCACCACGTCGTTGTAACTTCAAAATGTTATTTGTTTCCTATAACTCACAATATAATCTCACTAGAGACCCTATTCTAAATCAAAGACCATGTTATTTCTTCTCCCTATTTAATTATATCACTTTCCTTTGAAAACATAAATAGCTTCAACGATGGAACTCTTGACATGAAATCAACTTTGCATTTTGAATACATCTGTATTATTATACCATTGGCGGTTGTTTCAAGAATAGTGTGTGAACGATGTCTGGGTAAATGTGACCCAAAGAAATAATTGACACCTTCATCAATAATTCTGTGAAGTAAACATGATTCCATAGTGCTCTTTGTTTTATCTTGTGTTCTAGAGATGAATGCAATTCTTATCATAAACCATATCATCTTTCTCTTCGTCTATACTTTGAGTTTTGAATACATTTGTATATCTTATATAATTGATGGTTGTTTCAAGAAAAAGAATTCTTTTAAGGAAACACGACTTGTACTCTTTGTTTTATATCGTGCGTATGAGATAAATGTAATTTCTTATAGTAGACCATATCATGTATACTTTCATCTATACTTATACCAAGTCTAGAGAAATTTAGCCTTGTCCTTGGTTGCACAAGCATGGTCTATGTGATCAATGAAACAAGTTTCCCTAGTAGCCAAGTAGCTTTCTAGGTTTATGTCCCTCTTTTACTAGGCTAGATATTTGGTTTTGACACGATTCAAGGTTGAGGTCAAGTTGATAGGTGATCATAAAAGATGATCAGCTTTGAACTTTGAGTATGTTCATAGCTTACCCCATTTTGAGGGGAAAAAGGTTTGTAATTTGATGTGATGACTATGCCATGCAGACCTTTGTACATTAGTAATAAACTTAATCCTTAGTCTTAAAGGCTGTTTCTCGAAAGTATTCTCTTTATGGGAAACCCTTTTCTTATATGAAGTCCCAATTTGTAGAATACTAAAAATGATACCCAAGATATTATCAGAATTATCCAAAAGATTAAACACATATTTTGCATTTAAGATTATGAGTAAAACGGGGACATTTATCTGACAAAGTTGTTACTCAAAAACTTGTAGCCAATCTATAAAGTATAAACTAATCAAACAGGCAAACAGTTCAAATGATAACGGAGTAATGGATCTCATAACCTGTTGGTCTGTAAGCTAGATGGAAGTTGAGAAATTTAATGGCTAATGGTAATTCAGCAGCATATCCTGCATGCCATTTGTTTATTTATTTTTCCTGACTACTGCCCTTGCCTACCTAGTGGACGCCATCAAGTTGGATAGGTGAGCTTTTCTCTATTGGTGAGAAGCTTAGATTGAATGGTGGACCTATCCTTCGCTGTCAATGATAGCAACCTTTGTAAACAATATAAAGGCCAATATGTGGTTTCAAGTGATTGGTTGGATTGCTGGTGGAACAGGGAACAGTTAGGAGATAATGATGAGTCTGTAGTTTAGTTCAAACATGCTATGCTAATTATATACAAATAGATAGACTGGAATACTGAGCAAAAGACTAATGGAGAATACAGGGTGTGAGAACTATCCTGAAGAGTCATGAAATGCACTACTTGTGCTGACTTCCATTTCTTTTAATCGTGGTAGGAAATGAATATACTCTATTATGGGTTTGTAAAACTATAGGGGCTAAAACTTTCTTTCTGTACTATTTATGTTATTTGGGTTTTTTTGTATGTGCCCACAACTATTCTAGATTTAGAAAATACCCCTCAAAATATCGTATTTGTCAGTTGACCCCCTCTCTTTGGCTTCCATTTGATTTTGAATGGTAGATGGTAAAAATTACCCTTCTACCTTGTTCTTCCCTCTCCTCCTATCTCCTTTCATTAGATCCTCTTCTCCTACCAACCGTTGCCACCGTTCGCAGGCAAGGTTCTAAATATCGAATATCGGGATCGTATCGGATGAGAGTTTTTCATATCAGATATCGGATATCGGGGGAGATATCGGGGATACACGCGCATATCGTACATTTATATAGGACATATATACAATGAGATATTGATAACTAAAAGTTAGTTTAGTGTCATAAATATTATCTACCAAATAAAAAGGTGTAATATGCACATGCAAAGACGTTAAAAAAAATAATGTAAATTTGTACGCAGTCGTGCAATAAATAAGTTATTTCATATCGGGCGATATCTCGGGCACTTTATTGTCCGATATCGAGCAATTTATTGGCCAATTTTTCAAATATCGGCCGCTTTTTGCTAAAACGATATAGGCGAACGATTTTTTCATATCGTATCGCAGCAGGCAAAAAACGAGATATCGACCGATATCTCAGGCAAAAAACGAGATATCGACCGATATCTCGACCGACTCGGCCGATATTTAAAACAGGGTTCGCAGGGCATCCCCCCTCCCCCACCAACATCCCCTCCCGATGGATTGTGTGTGACATCCACAATCACATCAAACAAAAATAGCAGATAAAAGGATCCAAATTCTTGTTTTTGAATGAAGAACCTATCCAAATTCTTTTTTGAAATAGTAAACATTCTCAATGTTTCATACGAATGTTTATAGGAAAAGAAAATTTGATCTTTCTTTCTTGAAGAGAGGGGACCTTACTCCTCTTAAGACCTTGCCGATTAGATGGGATATAGTTTTTTGTTTTTGAGTAAAGAGGAGATAGGATATAGTTTTCATGATTGAAAATTAGTCGCGTAGAAGTGTATGAAATGTTTGGTGAAACTCTACATCAGCATGCTTGTTAACTGTAACTGAATCCTTTTCCTTACCTTAAAATACATGTATGTGGTTTCAAACAATTTTCTTGCTGCAATAAAATGAATGAAGGAATCTGTTATGTGTTGGCCTATGCCTTTGACTTGTTTGTATATATTCTTATATTTGGGTATCTTAACTCAATAAACCATGTCATATGCAAAGCAAAGGGCGAATCATGATTTACAAATGAACAGGTGATTAAATGGGATTCTGTCCCAAATAATTGAGATTGGATTAGTAATGCTCCTTTAATTGGGTTCAAACAAGTTCTAGGTTCTAGAAATGTAAGGGCTCAGGACACCATCTCAAAAGACTAGCCTTCTAGGTGGAGTAACCCAAATCTTTATAACGCAAGACCATCCCCATGTCTAGCCGATGTGAGACTATTTGTTCGACCCAAATCCCAACAATTCCTCTCTCGAACAAAGAGTCTCCCTGTAAGCTCATCTTCACACCTGAAAGACAATCTTCACACCTGGAAGACATATGCTCAATCGAGATCGAGATCGAGATCCTCTTCACTGCGTTATAGCACACGCCTTACGTGAAGCAGGGCTCCGCTGCCAATCTCGAGAGCTCAACTAGCACTACAAAGTCTATTACGCCTTTTTGTGCATTGAGAATTGAACAGTTTTATCTCCCCCTCAAACAAAGAATTCGGGCCTCCCTGCAAGCCAGTATTTCTCACTCCTCATCCGAGAAGATCGTATGCTCAATCGAGGTCACTCCTCTTCACTTCGTTGGATAACATGTCTTGTCTTCCATGAAGTATCTGGAGCATGATTACCTCCCTCGAGAGCTCAGTATTTATAAATCCAACTTAAAAGGGGCCCATTGTGCATTCTGCTGCGCCCTAGGGGATTGAACATCACCCACACACATAACTAAGTTTGGGGCATGACTCTGATACCATTTGTGAGGGCTCGGGGCACCATCCTAAAAGACTAGCCTTTTAGGTGTAGTAGCCCAAATCCTTATAAACCCAGGATCATCCTCATGTCTAGCCGATGTGGGACTATTTGTTCGACCCAAATCCCAACAAGAAATAGGTGGACAAGAGGAAGTTGAGGAGGTAATCAATGTATAGTCTGGAGATGTTGGCTTGAAATTTGGCAAGTGGAATTTGGGGAGGAAGAGGGCGATGGATTTTGGGGTGTCAAACCAACAAGTTGTTCGCGAACAGTTCGAGTTCATCTTGATATTCAGTTTGTTTCTGGCTCGCTCGACTAATGAACGAGCCAAATTCTAGCTGAAAATCGAGCTTGAATTTATAAATGAGTCAAACTCGAACTCAGTGTTCTAAATATTCCCGATATAATCCCGATGATATTGCGCCGATATTGCGTTTACGGCACCTAGCCGCAATGATTTAGCACATCCAAACTGATATAGCGTTTTTCATCCAAAATCGCTGATAAATAGGCATGGACCCGAGATATCGGCCGCAATTTCGACGATTTTGGACCCGATATAGCGTTTTACACCCAATTTTTAGGTTAGGTATTTGGGTAATTCGAGTGATGTGACAATGTGACATTTTTGAATATTCTACACTTGGGTAGTGATTATACATTCATAGGCTTAATGTAAGTTATCGAGTTAAGTATATCTTAAACATATAAGTATGATGTTTTATGTAAATTTATATAATTTATGCATATATTGTCTTATTGAGATGCGATTTAAGATAAGAAGATATGTATATTATAGTTCAATTTTGACATCCGATTTTTGAAAATATCCCCGATATATCCCTGATATATCCCCATCTCCGATAAATTTTTTCGGCCGACGTAGCCGCTGTGGCCGCCATTTAGAACACTGATCGAACTAGGTCTACTCGCTTAAGTTCGGTTCGAATAAGCTCGATAAATCTATATCTGTACACACATGTATCAAATATTTATATTATAAACAAGGCTTATAAGAATTTAAAAATAATTTATTTATCAAGGTCCATGTATCAATCACAAACATAATTATGAACATGTATACACATATGTAACAATAACAAACATGATTATTATCGATTATGAATAGGATTATGAAATTTGAAAGTATGTAATTATTTTTCAATTTATTTTAAAGAATGTTCTTTCAGCTCTGAAAGTTTTTGCTCTCTTTTTTTAATAAGAATGAACATAATGTTCTTCCTAATGAGTATCAAGTTGAAGCAAATTCACGAGTCTAACTCGAACATCTGAAATTCAAATCAAGCTGAACTTGAGCATTCTACTAAAACTTGAAATATATATGAGCCAAACTCGAGCTATAGCTTGAGACTTTCAAGCTTAACTCGAACAGAGCCAGCTTGCTCGAATTCAGCTCGTCTACACCCCTAGATGGATGTTGGTGTAGAAGTAAGAGTAGAGGGTGGTGGGGTCGGGGTCTTGGAGGAGATGGGAGATTCTTGCAGTTTAATGAGCGAAAATGACATGGTGGCGGTGAGTGGAGAAAGTGGCCGGCAGATGGGAAGGTGGAGACCTTGGGTGGGTGGTAGTTGATGCAGATGGAGGGAGAAGTGGGACAAGATGGAGAGAGGAATTATTGCTATGAATGAAATTGATTGATGTTGGGCCTTAATCATACAAATAGATGTAATTTAGTCATTTTAAGAAAAGCATTGAGCCACTGAACTGAAAGGGGAGGAATATTCTCCTTTTATTGTAACGCCCCAATCCTACAATATGGGGGCGCTACTGTGATGTACATACGCAGGGCGAAACTACCCTTACGTATGTACGCTAAGTATCAGTACAGTACATGAGTCAGAGCATGAAAGTACGTAGTAATATACATTCTAAAAGAAAAGTATAAGTACTCAGTTATCACAGACTGGGACATAATATTCCATAATTATTTCATTACCAGAAAGCGCAAAAGTGGTCTATACAAGGTACAAAAGACTAGATGGTACCCACGAGCTGAAAAAGATTGCGAGCAAAGCAAGATAGGAGGAAATTATGGCTGATTCGTTTGCTCGAGGAAGGCCTGATCCTCAGTTGAAGAGTCCACCTCGGTCCAAGCTTCAGGATCTGAATATGTAAGTCCAGTGTTACCAGAAAGCAACTCAACGAGTGTGCGAAATGAAGCCAAGTGGCATGCATAAGCAATAACATGTATACCGGGTCATGTGTCGTGTACTCAAATCATGTAAGCATAAAATAATCACAACAAATAGTATAATATGAAAACAATATTAAAATTCAGGTGGCATAAAATCAAATTATTAAGTTATTATTAAGACTTGTTCAATTTATATGTTTCGGTATATGTTCCATTCCACATACCTCTGCATACAAGTCGGGCGAAGTTGGTTATTGGAAACTGATGGAGTTTGACGAACTATTTTTAGAATGGGTCCTGTACATGCCCAGGACAGCGGTTCAGGAGTATCTGGCGCTGAACCAGAACGTACCGCTAGGTGTCAGAACTTATTATACGCCCGAACAGTAATAGGGTGTCACCGCTCCTATTGGAATAGGCCCAGGAGCTTATGGCACACCCAACAGGAAATCAGGAGGAGTGGGAGCACCAGTACACCCCACGAAAATACCTGATGGCCTCTAGGTGGAATCTCAAATTTTAGTTGCACAACATTTATATGGTTACCATAAACACGGAAACTATATCGGTATCCATCAATTTCTCCCGTCTCGGTGTAAATTGTCTAACTACGACAAATTTGCCTATAATGATCGGTTTAGGGGAATTAATAGTGACATAATATCAAGAGGAACATGTAAGAATAAGGAAATAATCTCAGGAGTGTATATGATATCAGTCTCAAGTCCCGTAAGAGTGATAATTATAAGTCAGGTGATTAATCAGTCAGGGGTCAAATATCAGGTGTCACGGTACCAGGTGGAGTATTCAGTACAAACCCGATACTAGATACAAATGCATATTGTATCATAACACCATGTGTCAGACAGTCAACGGGTCATGTAATTTGATACAGGAATTCAAGATAGTTAAGTGGAGCTTATAAAGCCCGAGTTAACGGAAATGTAGTACAAGCGAAGCATGTAACATGCATTAATAACGTACTCGCAAAGCATGAATTAAGAGCACAACATGTATCAAGTGTTAAATACCAGAATAACATTCACTAAGCATGTAATGATGATAAAAAAAACACTTGCCTAAATCACACGACACCGAGTAATCTGGGAATCCACGAACATCAGGCACATGCACACGCATACGGGAAGAGGAGAGAGACAACTATAGAGAGAATGAGAGAGAGAATGAAAGAGGGAGAGTGAGTGGAGACGACAAGAAAGGGGAAAAGGGAGAGATTTTTAGAGTGTGAGAGATGTGGGAAAGTGTGCGAGAGAGAGAGAGAGTGTGTGCTGGAAAGGAAAGGAAGAAAACAGAGAATATAAAAGAAAGGAGAGAAAAGAAAAGAGAAAGAAAGAAAGAAGAGAAGAGAAGAGAAAAGAAGAAGAACGGGAAAGGAGGTGGTGGTCGGCGCCTGGGGGGCGCAGCGGGAGGGGCGGCGCGACGTCCCTGGGTGGAGGAGAGAAGGGGGTGATGTGGTGTTGTTGTTGGTGATGGGTGGTGAATGAAGATGGTGTAGGAGAAATTGAGTGTGGGGGGGGTGGATGGTGGTGTAGAGGTTGTAGAGGAGGTGGAATGGGTAGTGATAGTGAGGAGGTGGTGGTGTATTTGGTGGTTGAAGATGGTTGGAGAAAATGGTAGGGTTGAAGGGTTTTGGGTGAAATTGAAGGTGTTGGAGGTGTTTGAAGAGGAGGAAGGTGGAGAAGAGGAGAGGGGGTTTGGGGAGGTGGCGCCGGCCAAAGGAGGGGACGGTGACGGTCTGGGTGGTGTTGTCGGCGATCGGAGGTGGGCAGAGAGAGGAAGAGAGAGAAAGAGAGATTAAGAGAGAAAATTGAGAGATATAATTAGAGGAGATGAGAGAAATTGAGAGAGAGAAGAAGGGCGTGGTGTACGGTGGAGTGAGGGGTGCGGTTGTCGCCAGAAGATGGGGAAGGATGGGGGCAGGTAGGGGAGAAAGAAAAGGGAAGAAAGAGAAAAGGAAAAGAAAAAGAAGGAAAGGAAAAGAAAAGAAAAAGGAAAATAGAGAAATTAAATAAATAAAATATATTATTAAATAATAAATAAGTAGAGTAAAATATGAGAATTAAGTAGAGAAGAGGAGAAATAAAAAGTAAGAAAAGAAAAGAAAGATAAAACAATAATATTTAAATCAGGTAAAAATTGACTGTTTCAGAAACGTTACAAAAAAATTTCAAAAATAGAAAATATTAACTTAAGATACATGGTGAAATCGAATTCAAGAAATTCAATCTCTTTTTCAAATTAAAAATTCTGAAATCAATTGGTGAGACCGGACGACACCAAATCCAGTCGAATTCCGCTAAATTCAAAAAAATCTCTAAAAATTTTTTAGATAGAAAATGAGATTTTAAGAAGTAATATGAAAGTCGTTCCTAGAAATTTAACTCCATTCGAAAATTAAAAAAAATCTAAGAATCGATCAACGGTGCCGACCGACACCGATTTTGAAGATTTAGTAAAATTATTCTATAATATTGAAAAATAATATCTGAGACTGAAATCAGTCCAGTCTGACTAACAAAAATGTCAAATCAAGAGTACACCAGGATTGAATCCCAGTTTCTGACTCAGGCTAGTATCAAGTCTACAAAAATACTGATCCGCCACCAAATGATAATAAAAGTAACAACAAAAGAAAATAAAAATGGGAAAATAGGAAAATATGAGTGAAAATCACGGCACGTTTCTGGGTACATACTCCGAGAACGGCGTGTTACAATCTATTCACCTCACAAAAATTTCATCCTCGAAATCTCGATAAGGAAAAAGATGAATATAGAAACAAGAGTTGACAAGACAAGAGGAGGAGGTCAGGTGAAAAGTTACCACTTAAGACTTGAATAGTTGCGGCTAACGGTCACGAATGACATCTTGTTTCCAAGTTTCTTCTCTCGAGCTATGCTTGTTCCACGATATTAGCACCAACGGAATGGCCCGATTCTTCAGGATTTTAACACTTCTATCCATTATAGCCATTGGTTGTTCGGTATATGACAAATCTGGTTGCAACTCCAATTCTGAATAATCCAACACTTGGCTTTCATCCCTGACATATTTTCTCAGTTTAATAGGTGGAACACATTGTGCACTCCTTCCAGCGATGGCGGCAACGCTAATTTATAGGCCACTTCTCCTATTTGTTTCAGAATCTCAAACGGGTCTATATACCTCGGACTGAGCTTCCCACGTACACCGAATCTGATTACCCCTTTTGTCAGAGATATTCTCAAAAATACATGTTCCCCTTCCTTGAGCTCAACGATATTCTGTTTGTATCTACCCAACTCTTTTGGCTATCCTGTGCTCATTGTTTTAAATATCGGCGATATGCCGGTATATTGGCCGAGATACTGGTATTTTATCCAAAACGATACGATAAGTGCAAAAATTTACCGGATATCATTTTGGATCGATATGGGCCGCTATATCGGCCGATATCCGAGATGAAATATCTGATATATCAGCCGATATAGTTACTTATTTTGATAATAATTATTATTTTTTACTTGAGAGATCGTTTTATTTTATTCTATGTTTTACGGTATTTCAATAATGTTTTTATATGATGTTTGGATAATAACTTATTTCTTTTAATAATGTCTTATATGTATTTACTATTGATATATCAATCGGTATTTAGTATCATATCGCGATATATCACCCGGTATTCGGTATCCGGTATATAATTTTGCCAACCGGTATATCACCGATATCCGATATTTAAAACACTGTCTGTGCTGCACAGAGGTGCTCTTGGATGATTCTGATATTGTCTACTGCTTGTACTACAACATCCGGTCCCAAATATCTTCTCTCACCGATTTCATCCCAGCATAACTGTGATCTACATTTTCTTCCGTATAGGGCTTCGAATGGAGCATCATGATCCTGGCCTGGTAGCTGTTATTGTAGGAAAACTCTGCCAGTTGTAGATGATCTTCCCATGATCCCTTGGAGTCTATCATACATGCCCTCAACATGTCTTCTAGGATCTGTATTATCCGTCTGTCTGTGAATGATAAAATGTGTTAAACTTCAAACGGGTCCCCAGACTCTCTTTAAGGTTCTCCCAAAAATGTGATCTGAATCTCGTGTCTCTGTCCGACATGATACTAAGTGGAACTCTATGTAGTCAAACTATTTCTCATGTACTTATCTGTTAGAAACTCTATAATTATCTCACTCTGAATGGTATAAAATGTGCTGACTTGCTGAGACAGTCAACAACTACCCATGCTACGTTGTTCCCCTTCGGACTGCGGGATAGTGCGGTGACAATATCCATTGTGACATGCTCTCACTTTCATTTTGGTATTGGCAATGGTTGAAGTAGTCCAACTGGTCTCTGGTGTTCAGCCTTCACTTACTGACAAACACTTCGTCACGTATTGTGTGACCTCTCTCTTCATCGCATTCCACCAGAAATGTTGCTTCAGATCCTGTTACATCTTTGTTCCTCCCGAGTGTATAGAATAAGCTGAGCTGTGAGCCTCAGCTAAAACCTTCTGTCGAATCTCCCTTTGAGGTACACAAATTTTTCCCGAAGTGAAGTGCACCACCTGTATGTATGCGGACATCTGATCTGAGCTAGCTTTTACTTGCTCTCTAAACTTCTATAATCTGGGATCTTCTTTCTGTATTTCTCTGATTTTCTCCATTATTGTCGGCTGGATCTGAAATGTCATCAACTGTCCTGACACGCTGACCCTTGCTTTATCTCCTTGAGTAACTCTTTTTGCTGAGTAAGCTACACTACCATGTTGGTTTTAGGTTTCCCACTCAGGGTATCAGGTACCACATTAACTTTGTCAGGATGGTATTGCAGATTTATGTCATAATCTGCCGTCAACTCGAGCCATCACCTCTGCCTCATGTTCAATTCCTTCTGGGTGAAAATGTATTTCAAGCTCTTGTGGTCGGGATAGACTAACACCCGGTCACCCAGTAAGTAATGCCTCTATATCTTCAACGTAAAGATCACAGCTGTCAGCTCTAAATCATGTGTTGGGTAATTCTTCTCATGTGATTTTAATTGCCTGAACGCGTTAGCTACCACATGTTTATGTTGCATTAATACACATCCCGGACCCTTTCCTGATGTCACTGTATATGATCATACCTCATGTTCCTGAGAGCGTCTTCAAGATTAGAGCTGTGATCAATTTGTTCTTCAACTCCACAAATGCAGACGCATATTTTTCAATTCATACATACTTTTTCTCCCTTCCTGTGAGCTTGGTTAACGGTGCCGTAATTTTAGAAAAGTCATGCACGAACTTTTGGTAATACCCGGCTAATCTAATAAAACTCTTGATCTCTGTTGCTGATTTCGAAATTGGCCAATTCTTCACTGTCTGGATCTTACTGGGATTACTGAGATTCTTTTCTCAGAAACAACATGGCCCAAGAATGTTATATTCTTCAGCCAGAATTCATAATTACTAAGTTTGGCATGGAGCTGCTCATGTCAGAGCGTTTGTAGCACAACCATCAAATGCTCTATATTTTCTTCTTTATTCTTGGAGTAGACCAAAATGTCATCGATGAACACCAACACAAACTTGTCCAAGTACGGTGAAAAGATTCGGTTCATCAAGTCCATAAAATTGCTGGGGCGTTTGTTACTCCAAAGGGCATCAGGAACTCGTAATGACTATAACGAGTCCTAAATATCGTCTTCTGGATGTCTTCTTTTTTCACCTTCAACTGATGGTACCCTGACTGCAGATCTAACTTTGAAAATACTTGAGCCTCGTGAGTTGATCAAAGAGATCGTCGATCTTTGGCAAAGGGTATTTGTTCTTAATGATGACTTTGTTCAATTCTCTGTAAATGATACACAATCTCTTGCCATCATCCTTCTTGTTTGCTAATAACATTGTTGCCCCCCCAAGGTGAAGTACTCAGTCTTATTAAACTTTTATTTGAATACTCCTAAAGTTGTTCTTTCAATATCGCCAATTTTATTGGTGCCATCTGGTACGGTGCTTTGGAGATGGGGGTTGTTCCTAGAACAATATCAATAGAGAACTCCACAACTCTGTCAGGTGAAAGTCCTGATATATCCTCAAATACATCCGAGAATTCATTCCACACTGTCACCCCCTTCTTATCTTCCGTAGTTGCATAATCTAGTTAATCCTCCTTCCCGATAGACCTACGCTCTCCGATGAACTGAAACTCCAGTTTGTGTGAAATTCTTATAATCACCTTCTTGTTTCGACAGTCGCACTGCATAGTACTTGCTAAGTCATGTCATGCCTAGGATCACATCGTACCATCCAGTGTTTAGTATGAACATATATGCTTCTAACTTCCTGCCATATAACTCTATGATGCATGATTTGCTAATCCTATTAGTAGTAATTACCCCATTCCCCGTACTAATTTCCCATTAACCACTCATACATATAAGGGGTATAGAATGCACAACAGTAAATCTACTGGATATGAAACAATGTGATGCAATCAGAGTCAAAAAGTGATAAAATAAAGATTGAGTGGACCAAAATTTTGCCTGCCACTACTTCTCCTGATGTCTCAGCTTTCTCGGAGGTCAAGTTGTAAGTCTGGCCTTTCCCGCGGCCTACTCCAGTCCTGGCTCCCCACTAAGGTTGGCCCAAAGTTTGTCGCTGGGGAGGAAGTGGAGCTCCTCTGCCTATAGGCCCTGAATTCCTCCTCATCGGTGGTGCTGAAAGTGTTGGGGGTGTTGCTCGCGCTGGAAGTGCTGGTGGTGTTGGAGCTGCATTCCATGTCTTTTTGAATGGACAATCACCTACTGAGTGATTGCCGGATCCGCATGCCAAACACAACCCATTAGCCATACAACAGTTGCGTTGTGTGTGTCCGGACTTCTGACAATTTTCGCATACAAACTGCTAAGGGGGAAGCTGAAATGGTCGCTTGGCTAATGGGATACCAATAGATCTGACTGGATTTTTCTTTGTTCACCTGTGGGAATAGCCGCTTCATTAACTTGTTCTACAAGTGGTTTCTATTCTTCTTCTCCAATCCCACTATACATCACGAGCTATAGTAAGGACTTGGGAGTATGATTTCAGCTAATGGGGTACAAGTAACATCTGGATATCCATCCTCAAATCTTGCTGAAACTTGCTGGCTCTCTTCTCCTCGTCGACCATCATATATGGTGCAAACCGACTAAGTCTCAGGAATTCAGCAGCATACTCATCCACCGATTGATTCCACTGTTGCAGCCTAATGAATTGCTCCTCCATTTCTTTCTGAGCCGTTGCAAGAAAGAATCTCTCATAAAAGCCCTTCGAGAACTGGTCCCAAGAGATGGGCTTCTCCAGCCTCGCCTCTTCAGCTAGCCACTAGGTTCTGGCCACATCCTTCAGTTATATCTTGACCACTTTCACCTGGTTCTTGTTAGGGATGCTGGCCGCCTTCAGAAGATCGGTCATATTAATCAGCCACTGTTCTACATTCAGGAGCTTCTCAGTGCCCGAAAAGACCGTCGGTTGTAACCTCCTAAAATCTGACACATTACCCGGTCTCTGTTCATGGGGTACAATCAACAATCCTTGTCGTAAGAGCTCTATTTACTGTTGCTAACCATTCATCATCCCATGCAGTATCCTCATCATGTTGCTCTCTTTGTTAGGATTGTCATGAGAAGTGCCAGGACTGTTACATGTTCCTCGTCTTTCCATATATGAGTTGGTTGAAAAGGTAACGGAAAGAAGGAGCTGAAAAGAAAAGATTGAACGATTTCAAAATTCAAAAAATGAATTTAAAAAAATAGATAATTTCGTACTTGTGATTAGAATATATAGCAATGACTCGTGTGACCCAGTTGCAAATTAATACAACATTAATCTGCTGACTGGTTGTACTGAAGGTAGGAAGCTATGCTTTGATACCAACCTGTAACGCCTCGATCCTACAGATACGAGGATACTATTACGATGAACATACGCAAGGCGAAAGTACCATCACGTATGTACACTAAGTATCATTACACTACAAGAGTCAAAGCAAGGAAATACGTGGTAATATACTTTCCAACAGAAAAGTATAAGTACTCAGTTATCACAGACTGTGATATAATATTATATAATTATTACATCATCAGGAGGCACAAAAGTGGGTTATACAAGGTACAAAAGACTAGAAGGTACCCACGAGCTGAAAGAGAGAATCTCACGAGTAGGGCAAGTGGGGAGGAAACTACAGCTGATCCGCTTGCTTCTCGAAGAAGGTCTGGTCCTCAGCTGAAGGGCTCACCTCAGTCCAAGTTTTAGGATCTAAACATGCAAGTTCAGGGTTGTCGAAAGCAACCAAACGAATGTGTGAAATGAAGCCAAGTGGCATGCGTAAGCAATAGCATGTATACCGGGTCATGTGTCGTGTACTCAAATCATGCAAGCATAGAATAATCACAACAAATAGTATAATATGGAAACAACATTAAAATTCAGGTGACATGAAATTAAATTATTAAGTTATTATTAAGACTCGTCCAATTTATATGTTTTAGTATATGTCTCATTCCACATACCTCCGCATACAAGTCGAGCGAGGTTGGCTATTGAAAACTAATAGAGTTTGACGAATCATTTTTAGAATGGGTCCCGTACATGCCCGGAACAGCGGTCCAAGAGTATCTGGCGCTGAACTAGAACGTTCTGCTAGGTACCAATACTTATTATATGCCGGAACAGTAATAGGATGTCACCGCTCCCATAGGAATAGGCGCAGGGCTTATGGCACATTCGACAGGAGATCAGGAGGAGTAGGGGTGTCAATAAACCTCACGAAAACACCTGATGACCTCCAGGCAGAATCTCAAGTTTTAGTTGCACAATATTTATATGGCCATCATAAATACGAAAACTATATCGGTATCCATCAGTTTTTCCCGTCTCGGTGTAAATTGTCTAACTACTACAAATATGCTCATAATGATCGGTTTACGGGAATTAACAGTGATATTATATCAGGAGGAACATGTAAGTATCAGGTGATATAATATCAGAAGGAACAAGTAAGATTCAGGAAATAATCTCAGGAGTGTACATGATATCAGTATCAAGTCCCGTAAAAGTGATAATTATGAGTTTGGTGATTAATCAGTCTGGGGTCAAATATCAGGTGTCACGGTACCAGGTGGAGTATTCAGTACAAGCCTGATACTAGATACAAATGCATATAGGATTACGACACCATGTGTAAGACAATCAACGGGTCATGTAACTTGACACAGGAATTTAAGATAGTTAAGTGGAGCTTATAAAGCCCAGGTTAACGGAAATGTAGTACAAGCGAAACATGTAACATGCATTAGTAACGTACTCGTAAAGCATGAATTAAGAGCATAACATGTATCAAGTATTAAACGTTAGAATAGCCATCACTAAGCATGTAACGATGATAAAAAAAACGCTCGCCTAAATCACACGACACCGAGTAATCCGAGAATTTACGAACATCACGCACGCACGCACACACGGGAAAAGGAGAGAGAACTTGAGAGAGAGAATGAGAGAGAGAGTGGAGATGGCAAGAGAGGGGGGGAAAGGGAGAAAATTTAGAGTGGGAGAATTGTGGGAAAGTTAGAGAGAGCGTGTGCTGGAAAGGGAAGGATGAAAATGGAGAATAGAAAAGAAAGGAGAGTAAAAAGAAAAGAGAAAGAAAGAAAGAGAAACAGAAAAGAAAAGAAAAGGGGAGAGAGAGAGAGAGAGAGAGGTGGTTGTCGGCGCCTAGGGGGTGCGGCAGGCGGCGCGACTGGGAGGGACGACACGGCGTCCCTGGGTGGAGGAGAGAGGGGGAGGGTGATGTGGTTGTTGTTGTTGTTGTTGTTGTTGGAGGGTGGTGATTGAAGATGGTGGGGGAGAAATTGGGTGTGAGGGGAGATGGATGGTGGTGTAGAGGTTGTGGAGGAGGTGGAATGGGTGGTGATAGTGGAGGAGGTAGTGGTGTATTTGGTAGTTGAAGGTGGTGGAGAAAATGGTGGGAGTGATGGGGTTTTGGTGAAATTAAAGGTGTTGGGGAGGTGTTTGAAGAGGAGGAAGGTGGAGCAGAAGAAAGAGTGTTTGGGGAAGGTGGCGTCAGCCAAAGGAGGGGTCGCGATAGTCTGGGTGGTGTTGGCGACAGTCGGAGATGGGTAGAGGGAGGAAGAAGATGGGAGTTAGTGGGAGAGAAAGAGTGAGAGATTGAGAAAGAAAGAAGATTGAGAGATAAAGATTAGAGGGGATGTGAAAAATTGAGAGGGGAGAAGATAGGGTAGTGTATGTTGGAGTGAGGAGGTGCGGTTGTCGCTAGGGGATAGGGGAGGATGGGAGCAAGGAGGGGAGAGAGAAAGGGAAGAAAGAGAAAAAGAAAAAGAAGGAAAGGAAAAGAAAAGAAAAAAAATATATTATTAAATAATAAATAAGTAGAGTAAAATAGGAGAATTAAGTAGAGGAGAGGAGATGGGAAAAGCGAGGAAAGAAAAGAAAGATAAAACAATAATATTATTAAAATCGGATAAAATTTGACTGATTCAGAAATGCTCCCAAAATTTTCAAAATAGAAAATATTATTTTAAGATACATGGTGAAATCGGATTCAATTCAATCTGATTTTCAAATTAAAAATCCTGAAATCAACTAGTGATACCGGGACGTCAAATCTAGTCGAATTTCGATAAAATTCAGAAAATCTCTAAAAATATCTTTACATAGAAACTGAGATTTTAAAAAATAATGTGAAAGTTGTTTCTAAAAATTCAACTCCGTTCGAAAATTAAAAATTCAAGAATCGATCGGCGGGACCGACAGACACTGATTTTGAAGATTTAGTAAAATAATTCAGAAAAATTTTAGAAAATTATGAAAAATCTATGATATAAGAAAATAATATCTGAAACTGAAATCGGTTCAATCTGACTGCCAGAAAGGTCAAATCTAGTAGCACACCGGGATCAGATCCCGGTTTCTGACTTGGGCTGGAATCAAGTCCATAAAAATACTTATCCGCCACCAAATGATAATAAAACCAACAACAACAAAAAATTAAAATGAGAAAATAAGAAAATACGAGCGAAAAATTGGGGCACGTATCTGGATACGTACTCTGGGAACGTGGTGTTACATTTATTCTCAGAGAGTGATAGAGGGACAAATTTCTAAGTTCTCTAGTGATTTGAGGGGTATTTCTCTATTATGGAAGATTTGAGGGGTGTATATTTAAAAAATGTTATAGTATTTTCATGGAAGTAATTGTCATATAACCTAGACTTGAGTGATAATTTATTTGCAATTTTTAAATTTAGTTCTCTCTATATTGCCAGAAAAAATTTATGCTACTATCCTATGAAGTATAGACGATGCGAACATGGGACACAGATGCGGACACGGAGACATTGCATATCCTTAAAATGTAGGATACGAGGGCACAATGATATAATTATGTGTATGCGTGTATCTAAATACACATCAAAACTCGTAGTGGAAAGAGCAAGAATGAGTGCTGAAAGGAGTATCGAGAATGGCCACTGTTTTAAATATCGGCCGATATACCGGTATATCGGCTGAGATATCGGTATTCTATCCACAATGATACGATAAGTGTAAAATTATAAAGGATATCGTTTTAAACCGATATGGGCCGATATATCGCTATGTGGCTGATATATCAGCCGGTATCTAATATGAAAATATCCGATCTCCACGTAACACATTTGAGGAGATTTCACAAACGCATTTGAGGACCATGCACAAACGCATTTGAGGAGCTTCAACAAAAAGTAATTATTCCCTATGAGTTTATGACCTTAAACTTTATTTAAGTTGTTTCATTTGATTTATGTAGGCAATCACATATATATTCTTCATCTGGTATGACGTCCGATTTGACATCCGGTATTTAGTAGCATATCGCGAAATATTTCCCAGTATCTGGTATCCGGTATATAATTTTGCCGACCGATATATCACCGATATCTGATATTTAAAACATTGAGGACGGCAACAATGACAACCCACTTGAGCAATTTTTCATTCATCCATTAATTCTGATGAAGATGGGAAACTTTTCTTTCTCATTTACAAATCCATTCTTGATGTGTTCTATTAAAAGTAAAATGAAAAATAAAATAAAGTATATGAGTAGCTTCTAATAAAGTAACAAGCAAAACTGAAAAATATCTAAAAATAATCTAATTAATATCTCACCTAATTTGTAATATGTTAATATTCTACTAACAAAATATTTACTTATGTCAAAAAGACATTCTTTTTCATATTTATTTAAGCAACAAGTGACTTTTAGGTATCCAACATATCTTTATATTTTATTTAAAAAAAACATGACGTTGGACATGGTGCCGACACATGATTTTATAGTTTCTTATAACCCGACACGGCTTTGGAGTGTGTGTCGGGCAAGTCTCTTGGAAGTGTCGGTGTCTAACACAGACACGTCACTCACTTTGAAGTGTCCATGCTCCATGGGGTGTATTTGCACCTTATCTTACAACTCTTTATATGAGTCTACTACCGTCATTGAAGCTATGCTATATTAGAAATAAATTGTATGTCTATGTTGGATTTCAATCAACAAGATATTACTTGGAACTTGTTATGTGTGATTCTGATTCGTGAAAGTCAATATTTTACTTCTTTTCCTTGATGAATTTTGATAAAGAAGCATATTAATCTCTAGAAAACTATTTTAGAGTTCCTTGAGGACTTCATTAAGAATCTTCCATTTGCCATAACATCTTGACCTTATTGTTGGGCATTAAACATTTATAATTTCTAATTAAACTTTCCGTTTCTTAATCTAGAATGTCGTGGGCAAAAATATTGATGTTCAGTTCCATTATGTGACATGGCAGTTAGAGAAGGTCCTTGGAGACCTTCCTTGTGATTATTTTGAGATATCAGAAGAAGTCCAGGAACAGGTAGGCAAAATATCTTTCACTCTTGTCTCAAATTCTTGTTTGAGTCCCATTTCAGGATTATTGTTAATATGAATGGGTTTTAGGTTGAGCTGGTGCGAACACAATTGAGAAGAGCAACTGAAAAGGGTGGAACACCAAATTTGGAAATCTTTCAAGAAATCTATCAAATTCTTACCCGCACACAGGCTAAAGAACTCAAAAGGTCCAAGGCATTACAGGTTGAGGACACAGGCAACGCTGACCATACCGACCATGATTACGAGGGAATAGTTGTACTGGTTGCAGAAGTAAATGGAAAGTCTAACTCTGATGCTGAGAAAATGACTTCTAATTTGATGAAAATACTGGAAAAGACTGGATATGCAGATTCTTCAAGAGCTGCAACATCTGAGAGCAAGTCAATCAAAACTTCCAGGAAAGTGGAGGAAATTAAGAAACCTGATACACCAATGATCCCGGAGGATTTTCGTTGCCCAATATCCCTGGAACTGATGAGGGATCCTGTTATTGTTTCCACAGGACAGGTATATTCTTGAAATATCACAAAGCCTCTTTTCGTGTTTTCCCTTTGATTTCTTTTCTTTTTTAAGTCAGTACGTTCTCGGTGAGGTTACTAATTAGATACAAACCTTTCTTAAAGATGTTAATGTATCTGTGTGCCCCTACCCACAGCCTACGCTTAACTTCAGCAAGTAAAGTTGAGCATGATCTGTTAAATCTTTATCAAATACTAACCTTGACTATTCTACTCTATCCCTGGTCATAGTTTTGATATTCTGAATGTTAGGAGACATTGGAAATGATAATGCAAGTTTGACAAAACAAGGAAATGACATAGTGAATTGAATCTCGACAAACAATATATCAATGAAGGTTAATTCAGTAAAGAATAAGTTACAATTAATTTCTTTTTTTTAGGGAAGGTCTAAGCCAAATTTTGAGGGGTGGCAAAAAAAAAAAAAATCTCTTGACATATTGTTGACTGCAATGCAAAGCTTATGAGGTATTGAGGGTTGTTGTAACTCATGAAATACATTCAAAATGATCTCTCTTTTAATAAATCCCTGCTATTGAAATCTTTCTCAGAAGGCCACTAGTATTGACCATTTGTTGATGGATTTTGCAGACTTATGAGCGAGCATTTATCCAGAGGTGGATAGATTGTGGTAACCGAACATGTCCAAAGACTCAACAGAAGCTTCAAAACCTGACGCTAACCCCTAATTACGTTCTGAGAAGTCTAATTATGCAGTGGTGTGAAACTAACAGGATAGAGCAGCCTCGGAGATCAATGAGTGGAAGGTTGAGAAAGAGTGATGGATCGTTTCTTGACAACGATGATGGAGCCGCAATTAATGCCCTGGTTGGTAATCTCACTAGTAGGTCATTGGAGGAACGGAGATCTGCTGCTGCTGAAATCCGATCCCTAGCGAAAAGGAGCACAGAGAACAGAATACTAATAGCAGAGGCCGGAGCTATCCCAGCCCTTGTCAGTCTCTTATCAGTTGATGACCCTAAGGCCCAAGAACATGCAGTAACTTCCCTTTTAAACCTCTCAATATATGATAACAACAAGGAATTAATAATTCTCGCTGGGGCCATTGTTCCAATCATTGAGGTACTGAGAAAAGGAAGCATGGAGGCAAGAGAGAATGCTGCAGCAGCGATCTTCAGCCTCTCGCTCATTGATGAGAACAAGATAACCATAGGGAGCACGCCGGGAGCAATAGATGCTTTAGTGGAATTGCTCCATAGTGGAAGTCCAAGGGGAAAGAAGGACGCTGCAACGGCTCTTTTCAACCTGTGCATCTATCAGGGGAACAAGCTTCGTGCTCTGAGGGCGGGTATCCTGAAGCCATTGCTTCAGATGCTGAGGGAATCTTCGAGCAGTGGCATGGTGGATGAAGCATTGACCATATTGTCTGTTCTTGTAAGTCATCAGGAGGGAAAGGCAGCTATAGCTAAGGCTAACACGATTCCAGTTCTTATCGACCTGTTGAGGACTGGCCAGCCTCGAAACAAGGAGAATGCAGCTGCTGTATTGCTAGCGCTGTGCAAAAAAGATGGTGAGAATTTGGCCTGTATCGGGAGGCTGGGTGCTGTTATACCTCTAACCGAGCTGTCAAAGAGTGGCACAGATAGAGCCAAGCGCAAGGCGAATTCTCTTCTCGAGCATCTGAGTAAGCTACAGATGCTCTAAGTGAATTTTTATCTTGAAGCTTTTATTGGTGTTCACGTTGGTGTTTCCCCAAAAAAAAAAAAAAAAAAAAATTCAGTTTACTGTTTGTGTGAAAGGAATGCAGTTGACGCAGCAAAAGCTATCTGCTGCATTCGCTCAAGATTTATTTCATTCTTTGTGAAAGTGTTTTATTTGTTTTGGTTTCTGATTCTCAAAGATTTGTGGTGATGAAATGTTGGTGAGCTTGCAGTACTCACCGTGTTGCTTGAACTTTCAGAATTGTTAACGATTCTTTTCGCTGATTCTTTTCGCTGCTCTGTTTGTTTTTGGAGCAAAGTTTTCTGACGGATCAATTCTTTGTAAAACTCTCAGCAAATTATCATTATTAGTTTGCTTCTGAGATTGGCTTCAATTCTGTGAATAAGTTGCATATGATGTTTTCCAAGATGTTGAGTTAACCCTTTAGATTGTGTGGTAAATGTTACCAAACGAGCATGGTTCTGCCCTTACATCTCAGATATTATGCTGGAAGAAATTTGACAAACACTTCGGATGTCAACTTATTTAGGGTCTATTTGAATTACATACAGTTTCAAGTACACTAAATAGTAATCCAGCTACTTGTTTTGATGTATTGAGTTGTAGTAGTTCTAACTGCAATAGTTAAAGTTGTACTTCGGGTTATTTGTAGTTGTAACTGCGATCAAATTTAATCTAGTTTCAATTGAGATATAATAAAAGAAACAAAAAAGAATACCACATTAGTATTTTTTTTTTAAATAACTTCTATATAAATACAACTTCATTATGCAAGTATTAGAGAAACTAAGCTTTTTGCAAACATTATTAAAAGAACCATGAAAGTGTGAGAGGGTGGAAGATAAACCCCAATTAGAAAAGAAAGAATGCTATGCGTTTATGCTAGACCGGATTGCTGCCAATTTGTTGTTTAAAATCTCAAAATAATTTTTCACCCAGAAGAAATAAAGAAGGAAAAAACTTGAAATACCACTCAACCTAAGTTAAGTGGTTAATTTAGTTAATGCAAATCCTTGATGGTTCAGTTAACTATATCTCTGGGGCCCACTTGTAGACATGAAATCCTCCACATGAGCCATTACTCTTCATTCACTCATAACATCATTCTAACAGTTTGTTATTGAGCTCATTTTAGGTCATAATGGGACCTGTCTACAACTTTTCTAGAGAAAATGGGATTAGTTACTAAATTACTCTGCTTAATTTCCTATAACAGGCATCATTTTTAAAGGCCATAATGGCCTGCCCTACAAGAGCTCATTTTAGGCCAAGGCTTGTTCTAATAAATGGTTTTCCTATAATAGTTACTCAACTATCATGGTTTCCTACAAGGTACTGTTTGGCGGCTAGAAAGAGAGAGAGAGGAGGAAAGTGTGTAGGCCTTCACGTGTCAGTTTTTCAACGTTTTCGGAGCTTTTAGCTCTGAAATCTGACAAATTACGTCACTGTTTATGCAAAAAACTGAAGTGGATGACAGGTCCGCCCCCTCACCTTTCCTAGCAAACAAACAAATTTTTTAGAAGAAAAAAACAATATGGAACCCACATGTCACGTAGAAAATTGGAGCTTTTCTGCCACTTTCGGGCAAACAAAATATGCATCATTTCAAATGCATGATTGCATTAATTGGGCTCATCTAGGCACAGCAAATCAAGCAGCTCTTTAATGTGAAGAAGACTTAAATGGCTACAAAACAGAGAGAGGCTCTTTCTTGTCTCTACATTTCCAACTACTGTATGACAGCTATTATTTGATGTCTCAAATCTACTGAAGACAATAATATGTAACGAGACAAGAATGGAGCTACTTTCACGTGAAATAGAAAGAAATTAAGAGAATGAATTAAATATACAAGTATAGTTCCAAAACTCTAATGGAGAATTTTCTTTCTGTTCTCTTGAATTTTACGCCTATTAACTACTTCATCAAGTCCAGTAATAAGCCTGCTATGATGCATCAAATAACACCCTCAAGCTCCAATAATTTGTACGTACCCTGTATAAACTTAAACGTATGCACACTTGTCCTTGCACAAGGAAACGATATGAAGCTAAATGTATGCATGCTAATGTGTAGCTAATGTGACCCGTCATGTTAATTTCCAAGTTATACTTCTAGCAACTTTTGAGATGTTAGTGAGGGTTCTCAATGAGGGGGACAAGATCATAATAAAAGCTTGATAGAGTTTTTAAATTCAGTGGAATCAACAGAGAAGTAGACCGCCTGGTCGACCGCATGTGCACGAGGTGCACGTTTGGAACAAAATGAAGCAAGCGGCCGACTGCCCGATCCACCGGCCAGAAGGTTGAAAATCTGAAATTTGCAGCCGACCCGAAAGTTCTGCATAAAAGACTGTTGGACCAATTGGGTTAGCAGTCGACCGCTACATGGAACCGGTTGACCGAGAGTTTGGTTCTGGCGGTTTGAGTTGGTTTCAAGTTTCTGTTTTTTAATCATATTTTGATCCGAATTAGGTTTCCTTCTATTGATTGTTCCTCTGGCTATATAAGGAGGATCTTTGCACCCCAAATTATAATTGAATCGATTGTGAGACAATTGTAATGAGAGTTATAGAGTTAGTTTGTAAGTTTTCTACTGCCTAGTCCGTAGTCTCTCTAATTGAATCTTCAGATCATTTTTGTAATTTTTGTAACTCTTTTGATTGATTAAGATCTTCTTCCTTCTGCCCCAAGAATGTAGACAAGTTATCGAACCTCGTTAAATTGGTTATTCTCGCTTTCTCTTTGTATTTTCTTTTCTGTCAATTGTTTCATGATTGACTCGATGTTGGAATACTGATTTTGGTGATTAGCATGGCATTAGGATTCCTACGGAGGGCATTATGAGCGGTATCAGAGCCAAGTTTGGCTATAAATCGTGTGTCAATTTCCAGTGCATCGTGGCTTGTTTGACGAAAATCGTGTCGATCTCAGAGCGGCGTTGGTCTGTTCTTGGGATCGTGTGTCAATCTCAGAACAACGTCGGATTGTTCTTGGATCAGATTTGGTGGAGTAGATCGTTCAGATACTCATCAGGGATTCACTTTGAGGTAAAGGTTTGATCTTCATCTAGTTTGAATTTATTTTTATTTTTTTACATTGTTATTGGTGTTTTTAGAGGAGATATGGCCGAGGTTAATCAGTCCATGGTGAAGACTGTGAACATCCACTAGTCGAACATCGACGTGGTAACGTTTGATGATACAGACAGCTTTAATATGTAGAGATGTGAGGTGATGGATGCATTAAACACGCCGAATTTAAAATACATGCTACTTTTGCTAGAGAAACCAGCTTAGGCTTCATAGAAAGATTGGAACAAGATGAATCAGAAGGCGTGTGAGTCATTAGATCTTATTTGACACAAGACATCAAATATCATATGATGAATGAAACTTTCGCAAGAAAGATTTGAGAGTTTTCTAAAAGTAAGTATCTGACGTAGAGCATCAAGAATCGATTGCATCTGAAGAGGAGGCTTTACCGCTTCCAGTTGAATAAAGGAATCTCTATTGGTGAGCACATAAATATCTCCATGAATCTTCTTGCAGACCTAGCTAACGTGGATGAGGTGATTAAGAACGAGGATAAGGCGTGATTCTATTGAGTTCTCTTCTGGATGAAGAGTATGAGACCTTCATGCTAATCTTGATCTAGAAAAACTTCACTTAGTTACAATGATGTCTTAGCTGCTCTTGTAAATTACGAGATTAGGAGGAAAAACAAAAAGTCTTCTTTCAGTAGTACAACAGCAAAGATATTGATTGCAAAAAGAATATGTTTCAATCATCGAAAATACAAGGGAGATGTTGGTAAGTTTACGCTGGTAATCACAAATTGAGAAAGGACCGGTATGCTTTCTGCAAGGGAGAAGGACATTGGAAGATTGATCATCCAAGGCTCAAGAAGGAGAAGGGACAAAAATCAGAGGCAAACTTCGCACGGGCGGATGATGGTACTGACTCTGACTCTTCAGTATTTTCTTCTATTACTCCTATTGTTTATTATTTAGAGGAATCTGAGTGAATTTGGATACGGACGCTACTTGTCACGTTTGTCTCAAGTGGGAGTGATTTGCTAGTTTTGAAAAACTAGATGGAGGTTTGATGTCGGAGATGGACACACTTTCCATATTGAAGGGATAGGTATAGCTCGCATCAAGTTATTTGATGGGATGATAAAAGAGTTGAAAGATGTGAGATACGTTCCTCAGTTGAAGAAGAACCTTATCTCAATTAGAGTTTTGAAGGAGTTGGAGTTTTGAGGCGCAGGGCCTGAGAGGGACTTTTGAAGAAGGCGTTCTCAAGATGTTTAGTGGCTCGTTGGTGGTTTTAAAAGGCATTCGACGAAACAAATTGTATTACCTGAAGGAAAATGTAGTTACTGGAATTTGGCAACTTCAGAATATTTGGAAGGTGATTCTACCAGATTATGGCAGATGAGCCTCGGATATATTGGTTTGGATTCTTTGCAAGCATTAGATAAGAAAGGATTATTGAAAAGTGTGTTGACCTCAATTTAGAATTTAGTGAACATTGTGTTCTAGACAAGAAAATGAAAGTGAAATTTGGTACTGTTACTCATCGCTTGGAAGGTCTTCTTAATTATGTTCACGTTGATGTTTGGGTTTCTACCAAGAGTGTATTACTTGAAAACCATCGATACTTTGTCTCTTTTGTTGATGATTCATCTAGATGTTGTTGGGTATACCCTATAAGACAAAAGTTTGAGTTCCTAAATTTGTTTGAGAAATGAAAAAGTTGATGGAGAAACAGACTAGCAGGAAGATCAAGGTGCTCCAATTTGATCATGTTGGAGAGTACAAAGATCAATTTTTATAATTTAGCCAGAACAATGGTATTGATATTCACTTCACAGTTGAAAAATATGGGGTGGCTAAAGAGATAAATCATTCCTTGCTGGAAAAGGTTCAATATTTTTTTGTCTAACACACTATTAGATAAGTCATTTTGGGCCGAGGGTTTGGAATATGCTGGTCATCTCATGAATAGATTGTCATCGACTGCGATAGAAGGTAAAACTCCATTGAATATTTAGTTGGGTGAAGCTGCTCAAGACTATGATTTGCTGGTGGCATTTGGATGTCCGACCTACCTCAGTGTCAAAGATGACAAGTTTTAATCCGCGAGTAAAGAAGTTTGTATTTTTTGGAGTTAAAAAAAACTTGAAAGCTACAAGTTACGGGACTCCGAAAATAAGAACATCGTGTTGAACAAGTATGTCACATTTGATGAGCTTCATTGTTGAAATTTACCATCTCTCAGCAGGTAGAGAGGATGAGAACTAAAGAAGTATCACGGCAGATGAAGGTAAATGCTACTCCACCATCTCCTGATGATTCAGTATCAGTTGGAATCTTTCCGGATGTGACACCGGGTGAAAATCGTGTAGCCATGTTGGATACTGAATATGTTAATTTGATTGCAGTAAAAAGAACACAGTTGAATCCATGAAAATGAGTAAAGAAGTATGAATCTCAAGTTGGTGAGCTAGATCAGTTATGTGTGACTTGATTCCTTGGGCAGGGGTACATAGGCAGCCGTAATAGTGCAACCAATTGGATGAGTCGAAATTGGTTGATTCGTTGTGTTCAACTCAGATTTAAAAAATCTTCACCGAGGTAGAGAATTGTGAGGGAGAAGATCAGAAAAAAAAATTTGATAGAGTTTTTAAACTCAGTGGAAATAGAAGAGAAGGAGTAGTGAGGTCAACCGCATGTGTACGAGGTGCACGTTTGGTGAAGGAAACAGGCGGTTCATCGCCCGATCGACCAACCAGAAGGTTGAGAATCTGAAGATTATAGTTGGTTGATCGCCTGGTTGACCGACCGACCAGAAGGTTGAGAATCTGAAGATTGCAGTTGGTTGATCGCCCGGTTGACCGACCGACTAGAAGGTTGAGAATCTGAAGATTGCAGTTGGTTGATCGCCCGATTGACTGACCCGAGAGTTCTGCACAAAAGACTGCTAGACCAGTTGGGTTAGCGATTGACCGCCCCATCGATCACTACATGGAGACGGTCGACCAGAGTCAGATTCTGACAGTTTGAGTTGGTTTCAGGTTTCTATTTTCTGAATCGAATTTCGATCCGAATTGGGTTTCCCTCTGTCCCTACGAGGTAAGCAATTGATTCGTGATTGACAATTGAAGGACCTTGGACTTCCATCTTAAAATGTTAACCTATTAAGTATAATGGCCTGAATCCTTAAATACCCAAGACAGTCCCCATGTCTAGTCGATATGGGACTATTTGTTCGGCCCAAATCCAACACTCAATACTAATTAGGAATTAGTGTACATGGAGTATAATATCAGAGGTAAATTTAGAATCACGAAAATATGATGTCGAATTGTTAATTTACGTATGTACAACGTAACACAACGTATGACAAGCTACTGAAAGGATAATTGAATATTAATACCAAACGAAACAATATGAATGTTGTGGCAAGACTCACTCTCTAACAAAAAGATGGTTGGATTACTGTTGGATTTAGGTACGCTTTCGCATATATTGAATCTATTGTATTTGATGCATAAATTAGATCAGTAGTTTACAGCCGCTCATCCAACTAGTGATTCGCAGAGTAGAGCTCTTCTTGGCTGGAGATCATCACCTCACGAAGTTCTACTGGCTTTGTTAGGCCAAGACTTTTGCATGCATCTTGCTTTATTATACTTTAATTTAGGCTAAAAACTTAGCTGTCAGTGAGATTTTGATTTGTGCCAAATTAATAGACAACGTAGAGACCATGGGGAACTGGCAGGTGAAACCCCATGCAGGTCTCAGATTTCAACAGCATTTTCTCTGACGTCAACACTCTCTAATTAACCTAAAGATCCCTATGACTTGAAAGAGCAAAGGGTGTTCACGCAAATCATGGAGAAATTTTGTCGCACTTTGGTTGTTTGAAGCTAAGCATGCAATTTAATCGACGGGCCGCTGGAGGGGTCCTTTTTCGTCTTAAAAAAAAACTTCTTGTTGAGGTGTTTGGGTCTAATTTTTCTTCCATTATTATTTATTTCCTTTCAGTTTTTTGTGTGGAAAATAGTTTCTTTGGTCTCATGCGAATGGTATCAACTTATATGTTTAAGATTTTACGAACCTATGCTGTTGTGCGCAGGACAACAACCTCTCTGAGGAATCCACCAACCAGGCGGAGACTGATGTAACCAGAGACGTACTCAACACGATAAGAACAGAGAAAACAATAGAGAAAAGAAATCAACACAGTATTTAACGAGGTTCGGCAACGTACCTACGCCCTCGGGGCAAGAGAGAGAGATTTTATTGATTCAACAATCAATACAAACTAATACAAGAGGGATACTTGAGGGAACTTTCAGGGATGCAATACATGAGGGTTCTATCCCTTATTTATAACCACAGAGTCCCTGGGTTTTAGAAAACCCCGATTTGATTCGATCTCAAAAAGAAAAGGAATCCGAATCCTAAAAGGAAAGTCAAAACGCGTATGTCGGCCGGTCGATCGACCCATATCCACGGTCGACCGCCCAGTCGACGGGACCCAAACAGAGAGCAGCCTGCTTTCAGTCAGTCGACCGTGCGGTTGACCGCTCCTTGCCACGGTCAACCGGGCGGTTGACCGGGCTATTCCTATGCATGTTGTGCATACCGGTCGACCGGTCTTCTCCACTGGTCGACCGTGCAGTCGAGCGGGAGCTAACCTGGCCTGCTTCAATGCGCCGTCTTGCTCCTTTGTCTTCTGATCTTTGTGCTACCTTCTTCCATCTCCTCTATCTCTTCTCTCCCTACAAACTCCATCTCGGTGAAGATTTTTCAAATCTGAACCGATCACCAACGAACTCCAGTCTATCACCTGGCGAAATCGACACGCGATATTGGCGAAATCGACACACGATCTCGGCTTGAGTGCTCCGAACGAAATAGACACACGATCTCGACGAAATCGATACAAGATCTCGTCTTGGAACCTTTAGCACAGCTATCAACTGGGATGCACCACACATACCTTTCCTACACTTCACCTTAGGAGAACTTTCATACATGCCGATCACCGAACGTGTCTCCTACTCAGCAACTACATGACCTCACGAAGAACTCATCATGAGTCAACACTGACTCTCCAACTGACTGGCTCTCTCCAGTCTATTTGTCTTCAGCTGACGGTCAAAACAAGTCTGAGTAGAGCACACTGAACACGATCACCGGCTTCAACAAACTGGATGCGCACCCCCTTATGCAAGCTCAACCATCTTCTCATTAGAAGATCAATAGTTCATCAAGATCACAATACTTCACCTCTACGTGAATCACAATACTTCACCTCTATGTGAAGTCTAACTCTTCACCTTTACGTGAAGTTCCAATCAGCTTCTCGAGAACCCAAAAACAGCTTCAGGCGGGTTGCATCACCAAATGTGGCTGCGCCTTTATGGCTGCCTACGTACCTTGCCCAAAGGATCAAGCCAACCGTAGTTCGTTTAAATGAACTCCATCAAGCTCAAGCACTTGTACCTAAATCTTCAGCAGAAACCTATCTGGCTGAGTCATATGAACCTCCTCACTACCGTCATGGAGAATAACGGCCTTTAACTTGAGCTTGTTGCGGTCACAAGCTTGAGATTCATACTTCTTCACCCACGTGCGTGGTTTTAACTTGGTTCCAATAGCTGCAAACAATTCGACATTCTCATCAATATCTTCAACCTGTTCAGCATTAACCCTGGCTATATAATCTCCACCCGGTGTCAGATTCGGTGGAGTCTTCACTGATTCTGAACAAACTGGAGATGGTGGAGTAGCATCAACCTCTCCCAGTTGCAATACTTCTTTGGTCTCTGTCCTCTCCACCTACTGAGAGACGGTGACTTCAACACTGAAGTCTCATCAAACGTGACATGCCGACTCAACACGATATTCTTGTTTTCAGGGTCCCATAACCTGTAGCCTTTCATATTTCTGTTGACACCCAAAATGCAAACTTCTTTACTCGCGGATTCACTATGTCATCCTTGGCACTGAAGTAGGTCGGACTTTCAAATTCCCGCAGCAAGCCATGATCTTGAGTAGCTTTCCCAGATCAATTTTCAATGGAGTTTTACCTCCTACCGCAGTCAATCCATTTATGAGATGGTTAGCATACACAATCGCCTCAGACCAAAACGATTTGTCTAATCTTGCATTAGACAACAAACATCGAATCTTCTCCAGCAAGGAACGGTTTATTTCCTTAACCAACCCATGTATACCTTCTGTGAAGTGAGTACCAATAACAGTGTTCTGGCCAAATCGTAGGAATTGGTTCATGTCTTTCAATATTACCAATCTGTAGCTCCTTGATTTTCCTACCTGTCTGCTTCTCCATTCTTCCTTTCCACTTCACCAGCATATCTAAGATTTCATACCTTCATCTCAAGAGATATAACCAGCAATGCCTAGATAAATTATCAATAAAAGAGACAAAGTACATGTGACCTCCAAGCGATGCAGTCTTAACAGGTCCCAAATGCTTACATGAAAATAATCAAGAAGACCTTCTGAGTGGTGAGTAGTGGTACTGAATTCACCTTCTTCTCGTCCAGAACGCTGTGTTCACCCTCCAAGTTGCAGATAGCAGCACCTTCTAATGATCCCTTCTTTGCAGGAGCTTGCAAAGACCTTTCACCTTCTTGTCTGACCTTCACCTGCCAGACCTTTGTGTAATCATCATCTGAAGAACTAGAAGTCTCCACCTGACCTATAACTGTACTACCCTTCAAGTAGTAGAGATTGTTCCGGCAGACGCCCTTCATCACCACCATTGAGCCTTTGATCATCTTGAGAACACCATCTCGTATAGATATCACAAGACTTAATGCTTTCAAAGTGCCAACGGAGATAAGATCTCTTTTGAGTTGAGATACATACCTCACCTCCTTCAGTTCTCGTACTATCCCATCAACCATCTTGACATGGATTGTACCTATCCTTCTATATTACACGGATGATCATCACTCATGACCGTGTAACATCAATCTATCTTCTCAAAGATAGAAAATCAGGCCCTATTCGGGCACACATGATAGGTGGCGCCGGTATCCAAGATCAACTCAGTATTATCTGAGTAATCAACATTAGGAGTAGTAACTGAGAGAGAGAGAATACGATGAGTCTGAATCCGATCTATCCGCCTGTGTGAGATTCGCCTCAATTTTTGACTCCATCTTCTTACCTTTGGCCTTCGGGTAATCAATTTTTCAATGTCCTAACTCCTTGCACAAGGCGCACTGATTTCTCTTCATATCTCTAAAGCCTGATCTGGACTTCTATCTTCCTTGATCATCTTTTCCCTTCCTATTGGAACTCCTGCATCTTACTGTCAATGTCTCTGCTGTTGTGTTCCCTGAAGAAGACAGTCTATCATGTCTCCTTACTTCATAACTCACAAGAGTAACAGACACCTCACTGTAGTTAAGCGATTTTCTTCCATTGATCAATGTAAGAGTAAAGATCTCATACTCTTTCCTAGGAAGAGAATTCAATAGGATTACCGCCTTATCATCTTCATCGATCTCTGATCGGGGCGAAACCAGCACTCTTAAAATGTGTTGTTTGTGAAATCAATGTAAAAGCTCATATTTGCTAATGTTCCCCGATACTTCCGTTATAGCATTAGCTCAACGGGTCGAATCCACAGGGACGGGAGGCGATAGAAGCATTTACAGTTTTTATTCACGTTTTATGTTAACAATTCTTTTTTGTTAAAGAATTAGAAGAAGAAAAGAAAAGAAAGAAAAAGGAAATCAAGCATCTGATAGATGGAGAAGGCGATGAAAACGACGAAGAAAATAAAAGAGAAGTGGTTTAGGAAATAAAAACAAAAGGAAGATGAAACAAAGGTGAACTAAGAGGATGGTGAAAACATTGATAGAAAAATGAGAAAAAGAGTTTGAAAATGATTTTCAAAACAAAGGAAAATAAAACTCATGGCTACTAACCACTAATTGCTCCACTAACCATGCTAACCTCTTAGTGATAGTTGCCTCACATGGATCCTTGGCCATCACTAATCCTTGGCTTCAAGAGACGATACAGAGCATGACCCATAAGATTGATCTTCTACATTCAAACAACACATCTATACCACTAACAAGTTGCAAGCTACTTATTAAATCATCAAAACCAGTTAGAGGTGAGCATGAAATAAAGAAGACATTGCAAGTTAGCAAGTTAGTGGGTTAGGTGTTAGAAATGTTAGAATGTTAGAATCCATCATCATGAGCCATCATTGGCTCTTGCAAGAGTAAGGCCTTATAGAGGCTATTAGATTTATGTAGATTATCAAGTAAGTGGTTAGATGGTAGTGGTTAGTAGTTAGATTGCCATGAGAAGAAGAAAAGTTAGTAAAGCATCATGTAGAAGATGGAGAAGATTACATTAGAGAACAAAGGGGGCACCTTTACATAAATTGTCACCATCTATTACATCAATCCCTCTCTATCTCTCTCTGAATCTCTCAGCCCTACTACAAGATCTAAAAAGAAAAGAAAATACAAAAGAAATGAAATGAAGAACACCTACCTATACTACACTAAAACATAGAAATCCTAGCCTAAAATCAAAAACTTCTCCTAAAATCCAAAAACTGCTTGCGCTTTGGCCAACTACAGGGGGATTTATAGGCATAGGAGGGTTCTGGAAGACGAGACGGGGCCACGCGTCGAAGATCGACGCGTGGCCCCACCATTGGGCCGTGGATCCGCGGCTAAACCAGAGAGCTAGCTCCCTGGTTTTGGTGCGGGGATGCGTCAGACTTCAAGTATCTTCCTGGTATATCCTTTTTCTGGTAATTTCGCCCGAATATTCGTCTGATGTGAGCAAAAGTCTAGGTTCGACGTATCTTCTAGATATTCCTTTGCTTGGCCTCTAAGAAATCCAGGATTAATTACCATAAAATAGAATTAATTAAGCTCTTATTACTCCATTGCCCTTGAACTCTTGATTTACCTGCAAGAGAGACCAAAACACGGTTTAGACCGACATTTTACTCATAAATCGGTAGAGAAATGCGATATAATAATGCAGAACTGTAGACTAATCACGCCCCACACTTATCTTTTGCTCGTCTCGAGCAAAATAAGAAAAGAAAAATTATATTACAAATATTATTACACCACTTTCGCAGGTGACGCGATTGCACTGAGCGTGTGCAACAAGCCGTTAAACCTCTAGGTTACCCCTAGAGGAGGAGTTTTGTCTCCTGAGGGTTTTCAGCGGATTGGACCCACAAAATTCATAAAGAAAGAAGACAAATGTTAGTATTTTGAAAATGTATTTTGAAAGAGAGACGAGTTTATGAAATATTTTTGCAAAAATATAAGCGATCTAAGGTCATAAGTCCACCAAAAATCATTCTTCCTTAAACTTAGTCTCTATGCAAGATTTTATCTTCAATTAAGGTAAGAATTCAAAATGGATTGAGAATTTTATCCTTCATAAAACTTAGATAATATGCACTTTGTGATATTGAAGATTTCTCGGATTTCAACTCTAACCATCAAGCCAATTATTTTATATATATATATTTTTTCTTTTTCTTCTTTTTTTCTTCCCTTAGTTTTTTTAGGCTTTCTAGTTCACCCATGTAGCGAGCTTATAATCGATGACTCCTAGACCAAACGGTTTTAGGGCACCAGATGAAAAAACATCCCTCGGATTTAAGGACTCGAGTAAACAAGGTCACAAAACTAAGGGGATTATTTATTTCTTTTGACTACCGTTAGGCGTGAATAATCATGCTTCTTGAGGCATAATTATCCAGCTTAATAAGTGATGTTTTATTTATACCATATATATTTTTTCTTTTTAGTTATTTTTGCTTTATGGCATTTTAGGTCTTTATTTTCATCCCAAAAATGTGTAAGTATGAGGTGCAAATTATCTAAGGCAAAAAATTTAAGATAAAATTATCTCCCCAATTTTTTATACTTAACCTATAATTTTAAACAAGATCCATTATTTGACTAAGTTTAAGATGTCATAATTGAGATTTCCTTAGTTTCTAAGATCATCTTAATTTTCTTAAAAATAAATCAAAATTTTTTCTTTTATTTTAAAAAGTTTTAAAGAAAGAGAAAATTCCTATACAAAAGGGAAGATTTCTAAAAGTATCCTAAAAGAAGTGTAAAAGAAAGAAAATCTAAAAAACTCTATGTTAGTAAACCTCCCTCACACTTATCTCATGCATTGTCTTCAATGCATCATGATATATGTATGCATGAAACAAATAGAGAGGGAAGGAAAAATCACCTCAAGGTAGTGGTTCCGGTGGCGGTCTGATTGGTCCATGAAATGCGGCCCAATCCAATGTGCGTGGAGTCCGGAGGAACCCATCAGAGACCTCTAGAATACAACCAACTAGAATGATGTATATATTTATGATTTTTATTAAAAATTTAACCCTATCTGATTTCTAAATTTTCAAAATAATTTCAGAGTCAAATTTATCAAGACCCTTGTCCCAGAATGGAATGATTGATTTGGACTCAGAAAGTACAGGAACTACTACTGACTCAGGAAAAAGACTTAAGTCAAGTAAAGGTTTGAGAGTCGAGATTGGTTCAGGAAGTGGGTCCAAATCAAGAAGTTAAAACTCAAGTCCACATTCATTTCTCTATGATGGAATGTGACTTCCTGAGATTGGTGATTCAAGCTCAAGAATGACAGGTATGGGAATCAAAACTGCTCTAAAATGTTGCTCAAATTAGGTAACAGAACAGGAGTCAATATTGATTCAGGAATTTGAACTGGATCACAAATTTGAGGATTAAAGTCACATTCCTCATTGAGTTCAATTCCATGAGAACTTGCCAATTTATCAAATGGACTTTTAAAAGTATGAAATTGGTCAAGTTCAATATGATCATGAATGATTGGTGATTCAATTTCACAATGGACTGGCACTGGATCCAATACTGACTCGGGAAAAGGCCTGAATTCAGGTAAAAACACCTCAGTCAATATTGAATCATGAAGTGAAATTGAATTACCAAGTTGAAGGTCAGGATCATATTCATGCTCAAGTTCAATCTTAGGAAAAGGATAACTTGCCAAAATGTCAATGGGATTTGAAGTTTGGACAAGTTCAGATGGGTGTGCTGAAATTGAAACTTGATTTTCAAAATGACAAGAGTCCTGGGTCAGATCAATAGAGTTAGGGATAGCTGAATTGGTCAAAGATTGATAAGATAGAGTTTCTTCATTCTTATAAATGCTAACCAATTGACTTAATTGTGTTTCCAACCTATTGATAGACTCGGTAGAAGATTTTTGAAATTTTAGTGCGGACTCTTATAAGACTTCTATACTCTTTTCTAGATGTGATGTATCTTCAATTGGTTGTTCTAGAAAAGGAGTGTAGGAATCTTGGTTTCCAAAACAACAAGAGTCATGGGTCAAATTGATAGAGTTAGACATATTTGGATTGGTCAAAGGTGGAGAAGAGAGTGTTTCTTCATTCTTATAAATGTTGACCAATTTACTCAATTGTGTTTCCAACTTATCAATAGACTCGGTAGAAGATTTTTGAAATTGTAATGTTGACTCTTGCAAGGTTTCTATACTCTTTTCTAGACTTGATTTTTCTTTAAGTGGATGGTCCAGAAGGGGAGTATAAGAATCTTAATTTTAGAAATTTTGTGAAGAATGTGAGTCCAAAATGTTTTGAGATTGAAGCTTAGACTCACACAAGAGTTCCTTACTCGGTTTCAGGACAGATGGTTGTTCATTATGAGAAGGTGGAACTGAGTAAGACTCTTGAAAATATTGTGGAATTAGAGAAGCCAATATTTTCTGAAGTTGTTGCTGACCTCTTGTAGATTGGCTTCTATACTCTTTTCTAGGTCGGATTTTTCTTCAATGGGAGGTCCAGAAAAAGGAGTATAGGAAGCGAACTCGGGGAATGAGATTTGTGGACAAGGTTGGTAAGATGGATAAGGAGGTTGAAAATTTAACTCGGGGGAGGTGAATCCCCATTGACTCTGTGAAGAGTTGAAATTATTTTGAAAATTATAGTTAAAAGAATGAGGGTATGAGTTGTATTGATTCGGATAAGGCCAACCCGATGTATTTGGTTGGTTCATATTGTAAAAATCCGGGTTGGAATTATTCAAATCGAATGGGTTGATGTGAAATATGGATTCATTTTAGGATTGAAAGAATTGTTATGGTTGAATTCTATTTCACAAACAATCACAAACAAAAAAGAAAAATCAAGCAACAAATAAAAAGAAAAGAAAAAAATCAAAACCAAGCCTAGAGTAGGGTTGACCTAGACCTAGACGACTCCTAACTGGTCGATTACCCGGGGGAGGTTGTTGCTTGAATTCGACCACAAGCTAATCGGCCAGGTAGGGGCAAGATACGGTAGGAGGTATCCGTACGTAAACAACGGGCCTTAATTACGCCAAACCACGGTATCTTCGAGGCGTAACATCTTAACCCCCAACCTTAAACACTGATTTCACAAGAGTAAGATTCAAAACAAGTTCCACCTTCGGTCAATCTCTTAATGAGTCTGAGATGTCTCTAGGGGCCAACGTCTATCAATTTTTATTAGGGCTTGGGTTGTGTGAGTGGGGAGGTGATTTTTGGGCTAAGGAAGGGTGATGAAATCCCACCTTATCTTGTATGGGTTTTGCCCTTAATTTCAATTAGTGCAAGTGTGCAATATAGACAAGAATATAACACAAAGCGAGTAATACACCCACGTGTTTGTCCTATGCTATATGCAATGCCATATGTACACCTCGGTCCAGATCACAACAACAGAACAAAATACAGTATATTGGAATTGAATTGACACGTGCCTAAATGCAAATGTCTATACCGTTTTAAAAGCGTCCAAATACCGTATTTTAGTTCTTTAGTTTATTGTGGTGTGTAGGAAATCAAAACAGAAAAGTAATAGTACAGATCCACTAGCTATTATAATGAACACATCCCAGCACAATAAGATATACAATTATCACAACATGGTCGCGTTTTCGCGACAAAAGTCGCGTTTGCACGGCGGTTCTTTAGAAGCTGAGTCCCTGCTTTCTAGAGCAGGGAGATGCAAAGCTAGTGTTTATTCTGCAATGTTAAGCACCTGTAAAGATTGTCCTGCACACCAAAACAGAGAAGACAATGTTAACAAAAACGTGAAATCAAAACCATTCCCGTTCCCCGGCAACGGCGCCAAAAATTTGATCGGGGCGAAATCAGAACTCTTAAAACGTGTTGTTTGTGAAATCAATGTAAAAGCTCGTATGTGCTAATGTTCCCCCGATACTTCCGTTATAGCATTGGCTCAACGGGTCGAATCCACAGGGACGGGAGGCGATAGAAGCATTTACAGTTTTTATTCACGTTTTATGTTAACAATTCTTCTTTGTTAAAGAATTAGAAGAAGAAAAGAAAAGAAAGGAAAAGGAAATCAAGCATGTGGTAAATGGAGAAGGCGATGAAAACGGCGAAGAAAATAAAAGAGAAGTGGTTTGGGAAATAAAAACAAAAGGAAGATGAAACAAAGGTGAACTAAGAGGATGGTAAAAACATCGATAGAAAAATGAGAAAAAGAGTTTTAAAATGATTTTCAAAACAAAGGAAAATAAAACTCATGACTACTAACCACTAATTGCTCCACTAACCATGCTAACCTCTTAGTGATAGTTGCCTCACATGGATCCTTGGCCATCACTAATCCTTGGCTTCAAGAGACGATACAGAGCATGGCCCATAAGATTGATTTTCTACATTCAAACAACACATCGATACCGCTAACAAGTTGCTAGCTACTTATTAAATCATCAAAACCAGTTAGAGGTGAGCATGAAATAAAGAAGACATTACAAGTTAGCAAGTTAATGGGTTAGGTGTTAGAAATGTTAGAATGTTAGAATCCATCATCATGAGCTATCAATGGCTCTTGCAAGAGAAAGGCCTTGTAGAGACTATTAGATTCATGTGGATTATCAAGTAAGTGGTTAGATGGTTAGTGGTTAGTAGTTAGATTGCCATGAGAAGAAGAAAAGTTAGTAAAGCATCATGTAGAAAATGGAGAAGATTACATTGGAGAAAAAAGAAGGCACCTTTACATAGATTGTCACCATCTATTACATCAATCCCTCTCTATCTCTCTCTGAATCTCTCAGCCCTACTACAAGATCTAAAAAGAAAGAAAATACAAAAGAAATGAAATGAAGAACACCTACCTATACTACACTAAAACATAGAAATCCTAGCCTAAAATCAAAAACTTCTCCAAAAATCTAAAAACTGCTTGCGCTTTGGCCAACTACAGGGGTATTTATAGGCATAGGAGGGTTCTGGAAGACGAGACGGGGCCACGCGTCGAAGATCGACGCGTGGCCCCACCATTAGGCCGCGGATCCGCGGCCAAACCAGGGAGCTAGCTCCCTGGTTTTGGTGCGGGGATGCGTCAGACTTCGAGTATCTTCCTGGTATATCCTTTTTTTGGTAATTTCGCCCGAATATTCGTCTGACGTGAGCAAAGTCTAGGTTCGACGTATCTTCTAGATGTTCCTTTGCTTGGCCTCCAAGAAATCCGGGATTAATTACTATAAAATGGAATTAATTAAGCTCTTATTACTCCTTTTCCCTTGAACTCTTGATTTACCTGTAAGAGAGACCAAAACACGGTTTAGACCGACATTTTATTCTTAAATTGGTGGGGAAATGCGATATAATAATGCAAAACTGTAGACTAATCAATCTCCACATCCACATTAACTAGATCTGTAAGATACTTCATGTAGCGATTCAAGTGTTCATTGATGGAGCATCCTATTTACATCTGAAAACTATAAAGATTACTTTTTAACTGCAACCGCTATTCTATACTTTTCATCAGATACTTCTTCTCCAGGATCTCTCACAGCTGCCTCGCAAATGTCTTATGCAACATATGATACTTGATGTCTTGTGTCAAATAAGACCTGATCAAGTCACACGCCGTTTTGTTCATCTTGTCCCAATCTTCTTCAGTTGTTGATGCGCTTCTTCTCTACCGTAGAGTGTCCTCGAGGTTTGATGCCGTCAGTGCATCCATCACCTCACACCTCTACATACCGAAGTTGTCATGCCATTGAACTTCACCACATCAATCCTCAGCGGATGTGGATTCATGAATTTTTTCGATGATGTACCTTCTTTAGCCATCTTCTCAACTGATTTCTCAAAGTAATGCGGAAACAAACGAAGTTAGAAAAACAAACTGGATAAAGATAGGATCTTTACCTCCACGCGAAACCCTCGAAGATTTTCCGAAGCAATCTACTCCTCCAAATTGATTCCTAGAGCAATCTACATGCTGTTTTGAGATCGACACACGATCCCACAAACAGTCCCAACGACGCTCCAAGATCGACACACGATCTCCGCCAAACAGCAACTGATGCCCTTGGAATCAACACACGATCTCACGACTAACCTGGGATGCTCTGATACTAATTGTTGTGCGCAGGACAACAACCTCTCTAAGGAATCCACCAACCACGCGGAGACTGATGTAACCGGAGACGTACCCAACACGACAAGAATAGATAAAACAATAGAGAAAAGCAATCAACATAGTATTTAACGAGATTCGGCAACGTGCCTACGTCCTCGGGGCAAGGGAGAGAGAGATTTTATTGATTCAACAATCAATACAAACTAATACAAGAGGGATACTTGAGGAAACTTTCAGGGATGTAATACATGAGGGCTCTAGCCCTTATTTATTGCCACAGAGTCCCTAGGTTTTAGGAAACCCAGATTTGATTCGATCCCAAACAGAAAAGGAATCCGAATCCTAAAAGGAAAGCCAAAACGCGTCTGTCGGTCGACCAGCCGGTCGACCGACCCATCTCCACGGTCGACCGTCCGATTGACCGGACCCAAACAGAGAGCAGCCTGCTTTCAATCGGTCGACCGCTCCTTACCACGGTCGACCAGGCTATCGACCGGACTATTCCTGTGCATGTCGTGCATACCGGTCGACCGGGCGGTCGACCGATGGGCGGTCGACCTGCCTTCTCCATCGGTCGACCGTGCAGTCGACCGGGAGCTAACCTGGCCTACTTCAATGCGCCGTCTTGTTCCTTTGTCTTCTGATCTTTGTGCTACCTTATTCCATCTCCTCTATTTCCTCTCTCCCTACAAACTAGTCTTTTGGGATGGTACCCCAAGTCCTTCAAGTGGTATCAGAGCCATGCCCCAAACTTAGTTGTGTGTGTGGGTGATGTTCGACAATGTAGATCCCCCAATGGCGCAAAGGCGCAATGGGCCTGCCCACTCCACTGGCGCAAAAAGGCGCAATCGGCCCCTGTGAAGCTAATGTTGGGTTCTCGAGAAATTTGGCAGTGGTGCTCCTTTGCAATGGGCGCACGCCTGTCACGCAGTCTGTCACGCGGTATAGAGGAGTGACCGACTGCAATTGGTTCTTCACATAAGGCGTGCCGCCACCTCACGCAGTGAAGAGTTGGATCTCGATGGAACATTTGATCTTCCAGTATGAAGATAGTTGAGCTTGCAGGGAGACTCTTTTTTCGAGGGGAGATTGTTGGGATTTTGTTCGAACAAATAGTCTCACATCGGCTACACATGGGGATGGTCTTGGATATATAAGAATTTGGCCAACTCTACCTAAAAGGCTAGTCTTTTAGGATGGTGTTCCAAGTCCTTCATATGCAACTAGCTTGAATTGATCGTTTTTAGACTAGTGTTTATCAATAGTCACCTCTTGTTGACATGCAATATGGTAGGTTCTCATATTTGAAAAGTCAATACGATTTGGCATCGTGGGTACTAGGAATCACTGATCAGCATTCGTGTTGCATCTTCACATAACAAATAAGACCACAAAAGTCATTGTAATGTATCACATTACTCTTTTGTTTTTTTTAAAAAAAGGGGACCGAAAAAGGTCCGATCGGAATTAGGTTAAAGTGAGACAAAAAGAACAGAGAAAATACAACCAAAATAGGGCAATCCCTCACCAAGCAGGTTTGAAAAGAAAAAAGAAAGGACAAAAAAAAGATAAAAAAGTTACACAAAGTGTTTACACCAAAAGTTCGAGAAGAAAATGGCCCGACGAGACACTTCCATAGGAGAGTGTCGCTTATGATTAAAAATTCTAGAGTTGCGCTCCTTCCAGATGAACCAAACTATTGCCAGAGCACGAGAGTCCCAAGTCTTTTGATACATACCCAAAATTGAAAAGACCCAACAGTCCTCCCACAATTTCTAAAGAGAAGTGGGCCAGGGGGGCGGGGGTGGGGGGGGGGGGGGGGGGGGGGCGGAAACAGATTGGACATAATTGTATCACATTACTCTTTAATGTGTGAAATTATAGGCGTGAAGTTGATTGGTGACTGATTAATGACATAATAAATACATCATACACTATGCATGTATCTATTTCATAGAATATACTCTAAAACTTATAACTTTCATTTATCTCATTAAGCAAATGCAAAAAAAAAAAAAAACTTCTGGCATGCACTCTGATGATACAAGTTGAGGTCATCTCATAGCAACATAGGGCGTGATACCTCTTTCACACTTTTCAGTGGTTACGCATGGGATGATGATTTTTCTCCATCTTTGTGAATTTTTAAGCTTGGCTCTTTATTTTTATTTTAGTGGAGGATAAGTGAAAAAAGAAAAAAAGAAAGAAAAGAAATTGAATCTCTCTCGACCAAGTGATTTGCTTTCGGCCATAGGGCCAAACAGAGAGCTGCAGTTTTTTCATCTCAATTACTGGCTCTCACATGCCTATACTTTTAAAGCTCTTGATATGGTACTTATTTGTCGTCATTGCAGCCAATGTAGAACTTTTATTGCTCATCTATGACTTTATCTCTTTCTAGCTATGAATTACTCTACAGTCAAAAAGATAGCTGGACTTCCATCAGAATCAAATATTTACCAGAGATCCAGTAGCATTTGAAATATGGGTCTGTTTGATTATTTACGAGCGCAAATTGTAATTGAAAAACTATTTTATTTAAATGAGTAATTGTAAAAAAAATTTGCGCAAGTAAATTTTTAAGTATTTGGTTGGTAATGTAGAAGTGTAATTGAGAAAATATATTGTCAATGGTAGTGTTTGATACAACTATTATCAAACTATAAAATAAAATGAGAAGTCAATTTTCGTTATTTGGTTATTTGCTTACAGAATCTGCTAAAATGATATAAATAAAAATTTGAAGTAATTAAATTTAAAATAGAATGATTACTTAATTAATATGCAAATAAAAAATATTAGTCTAATAATATTAATAAGAAAAATTGGTTACAACCACCTATTTTTTAAATAATTAGGGGAGAAAAACTGAGCTTCATAATTAGATTTTGTATCGTGACATTCCAGTTTTAAGGGTCAATTACCCTGGTACATATTGCATTGAAGTATAGTTGGGTAATGACATGGCAAACATATTCAAAAGTATAAAATGTATAGTTATTGGCAGCAATTGTTGCATCAATGCATGACAATCATGAGATTTCAAGCAAACAAGTTTTAATTTTTTATTTTAGATACGACACTTCAAATATTTAATGAGTAGCCACTTGGGACTTTAATCCCATTAAGACACTGACAAAATTCTATCTTCTCTTTTCTAAACAAAGTATAACATGCTGGCGGTAAATACGTATTTTTCTCTTCTACTCAGGTGCTAACTGCTCACGTATACTCATTTCAATCAAATCCAGTCTACTTTTGACTCCATCCTTAGTCTTACCGGGTATGTTGAGTAATGTTCTAATATTACTATCACACACATTTTTCTCAATATGTATAAAATCAAGGCAGTGTCTCACAAACAAACACTTCCAATACGAGAGGTTAAAAAATATTGATCGCTTTTTCCATACATTCTTTTCAATTAGATTTTGCTTCACTTTTTCACAACTTGACATAAGATGTTATACCCTTTCATATACTTGTTCACTGTTTAAAACTTTTGGAGCTGTTTCTTCTTCTGTAGACCCATTAAACGCTTTCCACAGCCTCCGATAACAGTGTGACTTGGGCAAGAACCTCCGGGTAACAAGAGATACTGTCTTTCTCTCGTGCTTTAATTGAACAAAAAAAATGTATCTTCTACACATATAGGACATGCTTTGTGTTCTTTCACACTGTAACCCATCAAGTTACCGTATGCTGAAAATTATTGATTGTCCAAAGTAATATAGCTCGAAATGTGAAAAGTTCTTGATGATATGCATCAAATACTTCTACCCCTTTCTCCTACATTATCTTTAAGTCCTCAATAATAGGTGCTAAATAAATATCTATATCATTTCCCGGCTGTTTGGGCCTTGATATCAGCAATGGCATCATAAGAAACTTACACTTCATGCACAACCATGGAGGAAGATTATATACAATTGGCCATACATTGTGTGTGCTGCTCATGTTACCATGTAGATTCATTTTATCAGTCGAAAGACCTAGCCGGAAATTCCTTGCAACACTCTCAAATTCAAAATTTTTTTCATTAAATATATTCCATTGCGGAAAATCAGCCGGATGCCTCAACATACTATCAATAATCCTCTCATTTGAATGCCACGTCAAACTCTTCGCATGTTCTGCATTCTTAAACATGCGTTTAAATCTACGAATTATCAAAAATTACCATAATACCTTAGCCGGAGATTTGTCATTTGTTTTGAACCATGACCTTTCACACACCGAACATTTCTTTAAATATTCATATTCCTTTTGATACAAAATACAATCATTAGGATAAGCATGTATCTTTTCATAATCCACACTCATATAGCGTTTGATTTTCTTGATTTCGTATGTGCGATTCGAAAGTCATTTTTTTTTCTTAGAAAACATATCTTTCAAGAGTTTGAGTAACGATGTAAAACTCTTATCGCTCCACCCATTTCCTACTTTCAATTGTATAATCTCAACATTGCAAACAACTTAGTGAATTAAGAACCAATATATAAAAAATTTTCTGCATCATTCTTCAAGCTCTCGAATAAGTGTGGATGATTCACAAGGTGTAACGCCCCGATCCCAAGGATATGGAGACGTTATGGCGACGTACATACGCGAGGTGAAAACACACTCACGAGTACGTTAAGCCTCAGTACACGACAGGGCCTCCATATACACAAGAGTTCCAGCAGGAAATAAGTACAAGAATACCTGCAGAAAGGGGTTAGGGATCATGACAGATATAAAAACAGGGATAAATAAGATAACAGAAAGAAATCACTAAGATACCTATGAATAATCTCGATGAGGAATCTCCTATGTGACGCCAAGGCACTATCTGATGATACGGTAACTCGGATCTCCAACCTGGGCACGCAAACCCAGGGTCGTCAGAAAGCAACCTAGTGAGTGGTAAAATGAAGGAGGCAGTAATAGATACACTAGTAATACAAGCACGATAATAATATATAATCCGTGAGGTTGTAATAGTGATACCAGATAATAAGCATCTACTAAGCAGTAGAAATATATAAACATGTAAGTAGTAGAAATATATAAACATGTCATCTTTTAATACTATCCCTAAGCCGGTTATCATCGGGTCATGTCGATAGTCGTATCCAGTATATATCATAAATCATGTTGTCTAGTGGTGCCGTAATAGAATGAACATGCTAGTGGTGACGTGATAGAAGGGAACATGCAGATGACATATGCAATCTAATCACAATACGATGTTGTGCATATACAGTAATGATATCTGCTATACAGAAAATAGAATATAGGCAATGCAGGACATGCGTAGTATGCCACCACAGAAAGTGTAACATGTGCCAGGTAAAGTAACAAGTATACATGTAACATGATATCGGATAAATTATCATGAACAGTAACAAGATAGCATACATGTATCAGGCAAGTCATGTCATTTATACACTAGTAGCAATCAGTACCACCTCGTATTTTAATCAATCTCTTCCAGTGTCCCATACCACTGGTAGTTCATACTGGAGCCCGCACTCCAGTCGAACCCATCCGGACATGGCCTACGGGTACCATTATCCAAACGAGAGAGTGACCAAATAACAAGTGTTCCCGACGTCACTATTGTGTATACTGTTTTATTATGTTAATTGGAAACCCATGGTCGAGGAGTTCTTATCGGGTAGGTGTATCCCGTGCATACCCGGGATCACGGCCTTAAACAAACCCCTGGCTGCTGAGACCAGGGCCATCCGCTAAGAGGGGAGCATGAATAAAGTAACAGGAGCTCATGGAGCAATTGGTAGGTAGCACTACCGTCCCCTGCAGTGGGAGAACAATATGGATCCAGTACATCACCCGATAAGATCTAATCAACCGTCAAGTCTCCCCCATACCCAAGTTAGCTTTATGATCTGATATGTCAAGTATACAATGTAACAAGAACAAATACAGTACATGATACGAGTAACATGATAACAGGACCTGAGCTTTGTTGATAGCATAGAACATTATAACGGGAAATGGGAACAAATATAACGGGAAACGGGAACAATAGATGTGGGATTCCACATATTGCATATCAACAGCTCTGATGTCCAGTAACGGGCATATCAATAACAAGAATATCAATAGATGTAACGGGAAACAATCATGTAACAGGCATACATGAGTATGACATGCAAATATGACAAGAATAGATACATCATGTATGCATGTGTAACAGGGATGCCGAGAATCCATGTAACGATGATAACAATATATATATATATATATATATATATATATATATATATATATATATATATATATATATATATATATATATATATATATATATATATATATGCACATGAATACGAAATAATAGTGTGACGTATCATAGTAACTGTACAACGGTGATACGAGCACATGAACTATCAGTGTCGCGTATCCATGGCAGAGTGACAATATGCATGTAGCAGTAATGAAATGTCAACGTCTAATGAATCGGTGTATCTATGTACCGTGGCACATAGTGTTGCGTGTAAGAGGATATGTGTAACGGTGTTACATGTACATGAGATATAACAGTGTCCCGTGTGATAGAATATCCAAGTCATACTAATGTTAGCGTCTGGGGTAATAGCATCTACTCGAGTGTTAACTACTGCTAATAAGAATAACGAGTCCTATATTCTGAATACGGTAGGTGCCACCAAATTATGAAACAGAATAATCTATTGTAATTATCAATTTAGAGACTAGTTTTACTTATGAACATTATTAACTTCAGAAATCGCGTTAACTAACCAATCAGCCAGAAATACCTATACATGGTATAATAACTCAGGTAATCTTTATCTATATGGTTTAATTACAGGGATTTCCCCACAATGACATTTGTAGTAAACAATACGGATAATGATTTACCGATAATCAAGTTTTATTAAGTGGGCAATCAATCAATTTCACTAAACATGGGAAAATATAATTTATAAAAGAAAAATACTCACAAACTGGCTACGAGAATGTAGCTCTCTTTCCCACGATCGCAATGGATCCAGAATCGTCCGAATCGGAGTCCGGATGCTCCAGATATTGCCCGAACGCAAAAAATAATCAAAATGGGTTAGATATGTAAATAAAAATATTGTAAATGCAAATACGGAAATGAAGCAGGGGGTTTTCTGTAAAATTACCTTTATTGGGTTTTGGAGCGGGTTGGGCTCGTAACGGGTCAGGTCCAGATCCACAACCCAAACCCATTAACTTAAGTAAAATGGGTAATGGGTTATTGGGTTAGCGGGTAGTGGCCAATAGGGTTAATGGGTTTGGGTTTTACCCAAACCCAATTAAAAGAAATAGCAGCAGCAGCAGCTTCTTGCTGCTGCTGTGCTTCTGCGCGGCCGGCCGGCCGGCTCAGCTGGCCGGCCTACCGGCGGCGGCCCCGGCCGCCGGCAGCAGCGGCGGCTCGGTCAGCCGAGAGAGAGAGAGATAGAGAGAGAAAAGAAAGGAAAAGAAAAGAAAAGGAAAGAAAAGAGGAAGAAGAAGAAGAAGAAGAAAAGAGGAGGAGGAGGTTGGTGGCGCGGCCTGGGGGCACGGGGGCGCCGGCCGGGCTGGGGTGCGGCCGCCGGCGGCGCCTGCGGCCTGGCCTGGCCGCTGGCAAGGGGGTCAGCCCCCCTTGGGTCTGTACAGAGAGAGGGAGGGAGAGAGAGTGAGAGAGAGAGTGTTTGGAGAGAGAGAGAGTTTGAGAGAGAGAGGGGAGAGATTTGTATAGGGGAGAGAGAGAAGAGGCGGTGGATGGGTTAGGCGGTGGAAAAATGGTGGTGGGGAAACGTGTAGAAGAAGGAAGAAGAAAAGAAAAGAAAAATGAAGAGTAAAAATAATATTTCATTATTATTATATTGGCCCAAAATTCGACCAGCTCCGAACGGTGCCCAAAAATTAGAGAAAATAAAGAATATTATGCTGAGGCGTAATATGAAACGGTTTGCAGAAATTCAATCCGGTTTACAAATTAAAAATCCTGGAGCGTCTCGTCGATACTGGCCGACACCGGTTTGGCCCGATTTTCGATAAATTCAGAAAAATCTCCTTTCTAAGACACATGATAAAAGCAGATTCTCAAAATATAACTCCGTTTGTGAATTAAAAATCAGAGATCCGCTTATCGGTATCGGTCGACACCGACAACGGAGCTTTTCCAAAATAATCTAGAAAAATTTCAGAAAATTCTGAAAAAATTAAAATATTAGAAAATGATATTTGAAACTGAAATCAGCTCAATCGGACTACCACGGAGGTCAAATCAATTTTATACGTTGTATCGAGTCCTGATACTGGGATACGTACACCAGGGAGCAGGGGGTTACACAAGGTATTCATCTACATCGTGCATCATGTCTTCTAATTTATCACCCTTATCACACTCGACTTCTTCCCTTTCATCACATCTTCTATCACTTGAAGTAATAGGTCTATTTTCTCTTTCACTCTCACTGTGTCATATTATTTTGTATAACTGGTATCAAACCCATTAATGAATAAATGGTCCCTCAATACTTTAATTGTAAGTTTATCAAGACAATGACATTTTACACACACTATTAATATAGTTAGGATTATCTGCATGCTCAACAACAAAGTTGATAAACTCCTCTACACCTTTCACATATTTGGTACTTAACCTATCAGCACAAATTCATTTTCGATCCATCTTTACTATGTCTAGATATAAAAAACAAGAAATTAATTTTTGATAAAACATGACATTAAAAATTCAAACAAAATTAATTTTCGATCCACAAGGCACAAACTACAAACACACACATGTATCATACTCGATACGATGTACAAATTTAATTTGACCTTCTTGGTAATCAGATTGAACTGATTTCAGCTCAAGATATCATTTTTCAATATTTTAGATTTTTTAAAATTTTCTAAAATTTTTCTGGATTATTTTGTAAAATTTTCAAATTTGGTGTCGATCGATACCGATAATCGACTCCATAATTTTTAATTTACAAACGAGATTGAATTTTTGGAATCTATTTTTAAATTATTCTTCAAGATTATATTTTATATATTACTGCGTTTTTGAGGATTTTTCTGAATTAACTGAAAAATCAGGCTAAACCAGTGTAGACCTGTATAGCCGATACATTCCAGGATTTTAAATTGCAAAGCAACCTGAATTTCTTAAATTCGATTTCACACTCCCTCTCTCTGCTTAACGACGATAATTATTTTCTATGTTTTCTCAGAAATTGAAATGATAGTTATTTTTCTAAATCTATACAACTTACAAAAGCGCTAATAACGTTTATGTCCAGTGCAATTCAAATCATAATAAAATTAGTTTATTAGCCATGATTTCCAAATTTATTGTTTAATAAAACAATAATTTCACAAAATATAAGAAAATAGGGAGAGTGATACCTTGAGGTTTGCCAGAGGGGAGAGGGGGCTCGTCACGACTCACGCGCAGAGAGGAGGGGGCCGGATTTCTTTGGGAGAGGGGAGAGAGATCGGAGCGGGGGAGGCGACGGAGGGGGCTCCGGAGAGGAGGCGGCGGAGGAGGAAGGATTTCCTTGGGGGGGGAGATTGGAGCGGGGAGAGGCTCTGGATATTGGCAGAGAGGGCTCCAAACAGAAGGCCGAGGCGGGGGGATTTCTTGGGGGAGAGGAGATTGGGGCAGTGGAGTCTGGAGAGGCGGCCAAAGGGGAATTTGAGGGGGGAGAGAGCGGCCAGTTGAGGAGGGATTTAGGGTTGTTGTTGTTATTTTATTTTTTTTGATTTAACGTTGGTTTCATAGAACCGGTGTTAAATGCTTAGATTTAATGTCAGTTTCTATAAAACATACATTAAATCTAAGAATTTAACGCCGGTTTCATAGAGATAGATGTTAAATATTCAGATTTAATGCTGGTTTCTCTGAAATCGACGTTAAATCATTTTTTTACATCGTTTTATTTAGAAAACGACGTAAATTTATGTGCCTTTTAAATCGTTTATTATTTTACTGAAAGTTGTTACAATCACTCTCTATCCGGTTGATAACACCCTAAGGACTTGGGTCAACATCCCAAAAGACTAACTTTTTAGGTGGAGTTTGCTAAATTCTTATATACCAAAGATCATCCCTATATCAAGCCAATGTGAGACTATTTGTTCAAACCCAACTCAATACAGACTTCTTACCATCCCTGTTAAATATGTAATACCATATAGGAGACCCAAGTTCAGAGACAAAGAAACTCCGAGCACAGGATAAATAAGTAAGGCGACAGAGGGCATCACTGTGGCACTCCCAAGAAGAAGAAAACCATGGTGTCGGAGTGCCATTCACAAGTCTAGAGATGCAAGGTGCCTCAACACAAGCCATTTCATGTCAAATTTCACAGCAAAGTAGCGCCCGCCTTTTCCATGGCGGCCCATCAGATCAAAGATTTCCTGAGCAGTTAAATGTTCTTACTGTCAGCCGGGGACAAATGTGCCCTTCTCTTCAGAAATGCAACTCTATTTACTAATTGGACGATAATCTTTGGTTGTCTTAGGATTACTGACCTTCGGGATGACAGTGATGAAGGTTGATTTCCACTGACCAGGCATCTGAGAAGTATATTGGAAAGTTGCGCCGTTTCACCACATCTACGCCAATAATACTCCAATTCCTTCTTGATTTCATCCGCAGTGAATTGTTTCAACAGCTCCTGTTCATCTGTTCTGAAATCATAACATCCATGTGTGGGATAGAATCCAGAACTCGAGCTTCCATGCAAGTTTGTGCTATTTTTTTTTTTTTTTTTAGAATGTTCCCTTAGGTTCTTATTAATGAAATGTCAGAAAATTTTTTTTTTTTTTGCCTCATGGTTTTTTCTCGCCATGTTTGATCCCTTATTTTCAGCTTAACTAATTTCCTCAAGATTATGTTATCGTTCATTGTCCATCTCAAGAACTGGCCCACAAATATAAGCCCATGGGTTTTTGGTATGATTAAGGTCAACTTAGGATGGCCTTGGCCTTAACTACAACAAATTTTTTTTAGTTAGTAGAGCAACGTATTGGAATGAAATTGTTACGTGAGGTCTAGAATGGCCCCAAGTTCTATCGTGAGCCCACCCAAAACTTTACAAGTTAACATTTGTCGGGGTCCTGAATTTACTAATCATATACTATTAAAAGACAATTTTATTTAGCCTTATTATAGCACATTGGTAAAATTTCTTTGACAATGATAAGAGATTTAGGGTTTAGATCATCCTTGCTTCAGACTACAACTTATATTTAAAAAATAAAAAGATGATTTTGTCCCTTTTTATGCATATTGGCTAATTATTTTGTGAAATAGTTAGTATTAAATTTGATTTCCACCATTCATAATAAAAGTAAAATACAAGTGAAGTATGTTGTTTTACGCACTACCGAAGAGATGAGTGTTTGGTAGGAGAAAGTATCATGTAAAATTTCCTTAAATCAAATGAAAGATTACAACGGATTAACACTCCGACTACAAGGGAGGGAAGATGTTCAGAATTGAATCTCCCCTTGTTTAATGTTGGGTTCTTGGTGTGGCGGTAGAAAGTGAATCTTATTTTCCGTTGACCAGGTGAACGTCAGGACCTCTTGGGATCCTCTCTTTGGATAGCAGACAGAGTAACACAGCTCCTGTCAACCAGGAATAATCTCAAAGAGATTGTAAGTAAAGATTAACTTGTACGCAGCAAGTTGTTCGAAGAGTTGAACTCTCTCTTCTTTTCGATGGAAGTCTTGGTGCTTCTACAGCTCACAGGTGAAATTCTTCTCCAAGAATTATCTGATCAACCGACCCCTTCTCCATAGCAAACGGGGCTATTTATAGAGGTTTCAGGGGTGAACGTGCCCCCTAAAAACGCTCCATAATGGGGGTTAACTTTCTCATTATATGGGCAGTAATTGACCTAATAACGAGGGCAGTTATAACTGAGATGCGGGTTTCGACCCTCGCGTCTTGGTGCTGCAGTGATGCAGAGACGCGGGTTTTGACCCTCGCGTCTTGGTGGCGCAGTGATGCTGAGATTAGCCCTGTGTCTGGAGTTTGAACTGCTTTTTGATGACTCGTCTTTAATGATTTTTATACAGTCTACAGAACTCCCTCCAAAGTTTTCGATATTCCGCGGTTGACTGGGACGAATTTTGAAATACTTTGGACTCTGGTTGAATTCATACTTCTCATAATTGAACTGACAATCATTTGAGATGCTTTGAACTTGATTCTGTCTAGAATATGGTCTTCGTAAGTGTACTGTGAAACCCTTTGAAGCCGCCAGGAATGATCATGATGAGTATCTAGATAAGCAGTTTAGACCTCCCTAGTGCTCTGAGTTTGTTTGTTGGTGTACTTTAAAATAGGGGTAAATAGTCATCTGCTTGTACCAGTGTACTGTTGAACTGCAAAGACTGAATGCAAGTCCTGTAGACGCAGGGGTCATGTTGCTTTAAAGACGCAGTCCTCATTTGGAGTGGGACGCATCATTAGTTTGCTGCAGAAAAGCGACTCTCGTAGGGATGCGTCCTTTGAGATGAAGACGCAGCTTTTGCCTTGCTGAAGAGGCGCGACTTTTGGAGGAACGCGGTTTTCACTCATAGTGGAGACGCGATCCTGGGAGACGCGGCCCTGACTCATTACTGAAGACGTCGTTCAGGCTTATCAAGGAAGACACGCGAACCTTTCTTTTTCAATCAGGGCGTAGCTCCGGCTCAAGGACAAAAAAAAGCGTTATTCTGAGATGTGAACTTATGTTCTTCAATAAGGGGACGCGGCTTTTATATTTATGAAAGGACGCAGATCATTGACGTGGCCCTTGATTCTGTCAGGATGCAGTGGAGACGCGGTCTTAGGCTCCTCAAAAACTGACGCATGGATCTCAGCCAATTGATGGGGACGCGACACTGGCTAAGTAGAGACGCGTCTCTGGACCCTTGATAAGGCGCAAACTCAGGTTGTATTGAGTTTATAATGAAGGCACGACTTTCGTTTCGCAATGGAGATGCAGTTCCGGGCTCCTCGAAGACGATATGGGCCTTTTCTAGTCGTTGAGGACGCAAGCTTCAGAACGCAGTTTTCAAGTTGATGCGGACTCAAGACGCAACCTCTCAATGGACCCCATTCACTGAGGAGACGCGGCTCTGAACCACTCCAAGAGACGCGGTCACAGATCTCTTAGCAGGAATGAAAAGAACGCAGCCTTCAGGTTCATGAGAGGACGCGGGTTTCAGGATGCGACCTTTGAGTCTGTGCTTGATGTAACCTCTCAAGCGTCACATGCAACCCTTCTTAAAGATCTGGTTGGACCTTTAAATGCCAAGTCGGCGTTGACGATTGGGGACCTGTGTCCTTTAATGTTTCCCGAAGCGGGAGTCCAAGCATCAGCTCTTTATTGGGCTTTGACGTTAAATCTTTAAATGCCAAGTCGGCGTTGACAATTGGGGACTTGCATCCTCCGATATTTCCCGAAGCAGCAATCCACGCGTCAGCTCTTTATTGGGCTTCGACATTCGTGCGGGAATTAAGGCCGATGGCTCTGATTTTTACGCCATTAATTACAGGTCTTATGGCTGGCCTATAAATATGACTCACCCCCTTAACAGTCCATTGCTTAGACTGTTTCCCTTAAGAGCAGGCGCTCTGAGGGTCTTTATTTTGACTTAATCTTCTTTTTTCAATGGGATGTGCCCCCATGGACAGCGAAAACTCAAAACTTTCATGCTTTTCTTTAATCTTCCTTGAAGATTATCACTGTCAAGTGATTTCAAGATCAAAAAGCGTCCCTCTGAGTACCTTTTATATCCGCGCCTTGATGCCGATAGTTCAACCTCTAGAGGGTTCTTCTACGGGTAGGAATTAATTGTCACCATGAAATACTCAGTTCAACTGGGTTTCAGTTTTGCTGTTCTTTAAAGAGATTCACTCTCTTGACCTTCTCTGGAAGCCTGACTGGTGCGCCCATTATCTGAAAGTCGCGCCTTTCAGACTTCTTGATGAAGCGCGAGTTGATTGAGTCTGAACTCTAACTCAAAGTCCTCTGAACGCAAGTGTGATGAACTCTATATCTAGACTGTGAGACGCGAGCTTTGCATATAGAGCTCGCATTCGAGGTTGTTGACTTAAAGGATTTTTAATTCTGGCCGAGAGCTTCAGACTTAGATGTAGCAACCCTTGTTTCCCGAACAAGGATGTGGCAATTTTCGCATCTGGGTCTCTTCGCGTCTCATATTTTAGACGCGGACCTAAAACTAGACCGCGTTCAGATCTGTGTGCATCTGAAGTCCATAACCTCGATCGAGTCTGTTTCTGTCATAACAAAATTTTGACTTTCTGCGCGGGTCATCCCTGCGTCTGAAGCTTACAACTATAGCCGCGTCTGTTCTTCAGTCTTTCCGTTTTAGAATTCTAACCCTCTGATTTTTACTTCCCGCAGGTAGCCTTAATCAGTCTTTCGCACATTCGCTGGGCCCTTGGGAGAATATATCGGCTAGCGAACTCGTTCGATGGTCGAGTACTGAAGGAGAAGTTAAGGCTCCTGTTTATGGGAGACGGGGATTTGCGCAATTGATGACATTCGTCAAGACCTTATTGGATATGACGCACCGGCAATGCCCCCAAGTTCGTCATGGTCACAGTGGGTATGGTGACGGGTATGGTCCTCTTGCAGGTCACGGGAAAGAGGACGTCACCTGTAAGGTCTCGGATTCTCCCTTCACCAACCTCACCCCAGAAGTGACATTGACGAAAAATTCATGTTCATTGGATGACTTTCTGGTGGTTGAGATGTTCATCAATGAAGGATTATGACCTACACCAGTTGATCGGGTGGAATCAGAAGGCTTTGCTGCATTTCGACCTCAAGAAACACCATTGTTCTTGGTCAACGATGAACTCCTTCGATGTTTACGTCATGCATCATGATATAATTAGCATCCGATCATCACAATAATGCTCAGCCCTTTTTTGGCGCTCTTCTAAACATCTTGTATTTGGAGTGGTGAGAATGCTTCAGGGACTGAGTGCAACCTTTTACTGAGAGAGAGGGACTTCTTTGTACTCCTTTATTGTAACACTTAATCTTATTGTATAAGAAAGCGTCTTTTATCACTTTCATGTGTCTGAATATAAGTAAAAGCGATACTTTTTCCTTGTCTTCTTCTATTGTCTTGAATTCCTTTTTTGCATTGAAAATCAGATGGATAGAAGTAAAGGATCGTTGACTTGCTAAAAATATGATAATAATCCTAACGAGTCAAAGTTTATAGAAAAATCCTGTTTTAGGAAATTTATCAATGCTGTCAGAGGTGTGATATTAACTTGACAGAAGTGAGATAATTCTTGTGGACCTGCCAATCTATAAATGAGAATGACAAGTGAAATTTGTACTCCCAGGGAGGATGAGTTTTCATCAGAGGTTGGAATTAACTTGACTAAGACCCAGCTGGGGATTTAGTGAAAAAACTGTTAACGGTGTAATGTTAACCTAACAATATTTTTAAGTGGACTTGTTACTCTGTTGATGAGAATAACAAGTGAGACTAGACTCGCGGGAATCTAAGAGGACTTTTTCCGTTAGAGGTGTGATATTAACTTAACGGGTTGAATATAGTCTTGTCAGAAGTGTAATGTTAACTTGACAAGGGTGTGAGTCAGAGGTGTAATATTAACTTAACTCAAGATTGTTCCAGCTTCATTTGGGAAAACTAAAAGTGTCACTATCATAGGTGTAATATTTAACTTGACAGTGAGGGTAATACTAGAGGTGTAATTTTGAACTTGGCATTGGTCATCTCGACTTCGATAAGGAAGTCCGAGGGAAAGTCATGGCCATAGGTGTATTGTTGAACTGAGCAATGACCTGGACGTTAGCGGTGTAATGTTAAACTTAGCATCACTCATTTCAGCTTCGATATGAAAGTCTAAGGGAAATGACTGTTAGAGGTTTAATATTGAACTTGACAACAACTTAATCATTGTTAGAAGTGTAATGTTAAACTTAACAATAATTTCTCAGAGACGTGGTATTAACTTGACAAAAATTGGCTCGTGATGGGAACAATTTGGGGACCTGTCGTTCTACTGATGAGAATTGACAAGTAGAATTTGAAATGTCAGAGGTGTAATGTTAACTTAACAGTAATTGATTTGCGATATAAGCAATTTTGAAGACTTATCATTCTATTGATGAGAATTGACAAGTGAAGTTTAAAGTGTCAGAGGTGTAGTGTTAACTTGACAAATTTGAAGGCTTGCTACTCCATATAGAGTTGAGACAAGTAAGGTTTGTACTTACTAGGGAGTACTGAGATTTTTCATTGCTAGAGGTATAATGTTAACGTAGCAAAGACTGTATTTCGTGGACCTACCATTCTGTATATGAGAATTGGTAAGGGATTTTAGAGGAGAGAGTGAGACCAAGTCCACATAGGGTTTTTAGCAAACCCTCAGTTATCAACGGATTTGGTGTGCCTTTACCAACTACCGTTTGAGTTGGGCTAGCCATGCTATTCCCTCAGCATGATGAGTTATCGAAGTTTATGTTGAGCTTAGAAGCCAACATTTTCTCTGTCCTTAGCCGCCGGAGGCGTCGGACGTTAATGAAGAGAGCAATACTAAAACCCAAGTTTCGCCTTTTGTTTCTTTCTCAATATTTACAACATACATCATAGTACGGTCAGGGCCCGATTAGCTTGTCACCGATCTATCGTGATGTGACCTAGTAAACGAAAGAAACTTTTCTTAGATCTGGGGCTTTGATCAGAGGTGTAATATTAACTTGATCAGAGAAAAAGTACTATTAAGGATAGTGTTTCTTCAGGAATTTGCCGTTGATTGGCATCATGAGTGTATCACCGTTTGAAGTTATGAGGCGATATGCTCCATTTGAGTAGACTGACTCTACTACAAATGGTCCTTCCCATTTGGGCTGGAATTTTCCTTTTGTCTTATGTGTCATTACCATAGGTCTTCTGACAGTTAAGACAAGGTCACCTTTCTTGAAAGTTCATACCTTAACTTTCTTATTGAAGGCTCTGGTAATCCAGACTTGGTAAAGCTTGATTTGTTATTGGGCCTGTAGACGTTTATCATCTAAGGCTTCCAGTTCTTAGAGTCGCAGTCGATGTTTCTCCTCCTTTGTCATCTCTGCTGTCAAGGAGACACGTAGAGATGGAATTTGGATTTCTAGTGGAAGCACGGCTTCACACCCATATACCAAAGAAAATGACGTCGCTTTAGTTGGGGTTCGAACAGTTGTGCGATAGGCCCATAAGCATTCACCTAACTTGTAGTCCCAATCACGCTGACTTTTCGAGTCGAATTTCTTGAGAAGCTTGCCAATGGTCTTGTTGAAAGCTTCTGCGAGACCATTAACGACGAGGTAGTATGCCGTTGAGGACACACTCTTGATTCTGAACTTAGTACAGAACCTCTGGAAAGCCTGACAGACGAACTAGGGTCAATTGTCATGGACAATTCGCCGAGGTACACCAAAACGGTATATGACATAATGTTTAACGAATTTGATCACATCAGATGACTTTACCTCCTTTAAAGGAATGGCTTCAGCCCATTTAGAGAAGTAATCGGTTATGGCTAAAATGAACCGATGTCCTTTTGATGATGGTGGGATGATATGGCCAACTACGTCCATGCCCCGCATCTCAAATGGCTAAGTAGAAGTTGTAGAGTGGAGGTATCCTGGTGCTTGATGGATGAAATCACCATGCACTTGGCAGGCGTGACATCTTTTGGCATAAGTGATGACGTCAGGGATCATCTTAGGCCAATAATATCCCAACCTTTCAAGTCGATCCCCAAGTTTTAGGCCAGGTTGATGGGCTCCACACATGCCGTCATGGGCTTCTTTCAATACCTCCTGTGCCTCTTTTGTGACAGGCAACGAAGTAAGATCCCATCATGCGACTGACAATACAGTGTTTGCGTAATTGCATTATAGTAGAATTTAGGGGCTTTTCTTCTAATGGCAGCCGCTTCTTTGGTATCATCAGGCAGGATGCAGTACAAGACATAATCAATGTAAGGGAATCGCCAGTCTCTAGGCTCTGGGCCGGTTGATGACTCAAGAGTTTTTTGACTTGACAGTTACCTGTCGGCTTCTGGTAATCCTCAGAAGCGATTCTTGGGCAATACAGGTCATGACTGTGGTCAAGTATTTTCTCTACTACTCTAGCTGGAAGGGCTAAAGAGGTAGCGAGAGACGCCAGTGCATCTGCATGCGCATTTTACTGGCGGGGTACATGGTCGATGTATTTATGAACCTCTCGGTCATGTGTTGCGTTGTAATAGGGTACTAGATCTTCATGTCTGACTTCGTACTCCCCGCAAACTTGGTTGATTATAAGTTTAGAGTCACCATATGCCTTGAGATTTTTAACGCCAATCTCATCAGCGAGTTGCATTCCAATCAAAAGGGCATTGTACTCCGCTACATTGTTGGAACAAGGCTCGGTTAATGAGAAGGCTCGAGGAATCACATAGTTCTGTGGGGAGACGAGTACTACCCCAACTCCTGCTATGATATGTCTTTTCGGGCCTGTTCTCGATGCACCGTCAAAGAAAAATTGCCACACATGTCTTTCAAAAGATGTCTGAGTTAGGCAAACTTCAGCGATCTCGTCTGAAAGATCCTCGTAAAGTTCGGTTGCCCTCGAATCTGGATGCTCAGCCAGGAAATCCGCCACCGCTTGTCCCTTCACGGCTTTTTGTGATAAAAAGCGCATTTCATATTGGGATAGCAGTATGGCCCATTTTGCCAATCGGCCGTTTAACGACGATGGCTTTGTCATGAGTAGCTTCAAAGGGTTAACCTTTGATATGACGTTTATAGTTTGGCCTACCAAATAGTTTCGAATTTTCTGAACAGCGAACACTAATGCCAAACATTCCTTCTCGATCGGATTGTATCGATGTTCGGCCCCGATCATAGTTCTACTCAAATAATAGATTACTTGCTCATGCCCTTGATCATTGTTCTGGACTAGTAAAGCTCCTAGAGAATGATCCATTGCTCGGACGTATATCAGGAAAGGTTTTTCGGACACCGGAGCTGTAAGGACTAGTGGTTGTGTGAGGTATTGTTTAATTTCTTCAAACGCTTGTTAGCAAGCATTGTCCCAAGTGAACGAGACACCTTTTTTCATTAATTTGATAAAGGGTTCGCATCTTCCGGAGAGATTTGAGATGAACCTTCGAATGTATGCCAATCGTCCTTGCAATTCCCTAAGTTCTCTGAGATTCTGCGGAGGTTGCATCTCCTGAATGGCGCGAACTTTTTCCGGGTCCAAATGAATTCCTATGAAAGTTACCACAAACCCTAGGAATTTGCTGCTGGCCATCCCCAGGAAAGATTTGATGGGGTTCATCTTCAACTGATGGGCCCGCATGATGTCAAAGATAGCCTTCAAATCGGCTATTTGATCACTTTTGGCGCGACTTTTTACTGCAATGTCGTCAACATAGCATTCCACCGTTTTACGTATGCGTTCGTGAAAAATGGCATTCATGGCCCTCTGATATGTTGCCCCCGCATTCTTTAGTCCGAAGGGCATGACGGTGTAGCAGTATACCCCCAGTGGTGTCCTGAAAGAAGTATGTTTTTCATCATCAGGATACATTTTGATTTCCTTATACCCTGAGAATCCATCCATGAAGGACATTCGCTCGAATCCACACGTATTGTCAATCATGACATCCGTGATTGGAAGAGGGAATTCGTCTTTGGGACATGCCTCATTTAGATCGTGAAAGTCAATGCAGATCTGAATCTTTCCATTCTCTTTGGCAACGGGAACGAAATTGGCTACCCAATCAGGATGTTGTTCTTCCCTAATGAAGCCAAAGTCTATAAGTTTTTTGACTTCTGACTGAATTGCCTCTATTACTTTTGGACGAAACTGTCGCTGCTGTTATTTGACTGGCTTTACGTCCAAACTAATGTTGAGGCGATGCATAGCCACTCGAAGATCAAGTCCAGGCATGTCCTCGTAATTCCAGGTGAAAACATCATATATTCTCGCACAAGAGATATTAAATCTTTTTCTCGGAGGGCGACAGACTTTCGCTTATAAAGATGGGCTTAGGATTAGCCTCATCTCCTAAATTAATCTGAGCAACCTTATCCTCCGTGGGTGGCTCGCGCTGTTCAAAGCGAGTATCCCAAAGAGCATTTAAATGTTTGATCTAAGGATCTGTATCAGATTGGATCATTTCTTCATCTTTATCTTTCAGGTGGCTGGTTGAAACCATATTCGCTGAAAGTTCTCTGAAGATGTTACCGACACTAACATCTAACTCCTACAATGATGTGCCCGATGAGTAATTATGGCATAATGACTCTTCGAATTCAGAGGCTGATGGGATCGGAGTTGACACATAGCTCAACCCCCTGCGAGTTCGATGATAATAATCAGGGGTTTTCCCTTTTGGAATGAAAGATCAGAGTAGTGTTCTCCTTCCTTTGCTGAAGTTTAACCCAGGTCCGTTTGTCAGATCATACCCATGCTTTCCATCATTCTGAGTACATTTGTCTCATAATGAATGAACTGAGGGGGTTCCTTCTCGCTTTCTGATTCTTCACGAGATATCGGCTCGGATTTGATTTGTCTGAAAAGAATTAGTTTTTGGCCTTTCTGTCTTACTGGAACCATGAATATTGATTCTTGCGCATCACCGGCATCTTGGTACGTTTCGAAGGATAATTTCACTGGTACATGCAATGATGTTAAAGCATCCATTGCCGACCAAGGGTCATCATCCATTTCAGTACTAGTATCTGACGGTACTGAATCAGAAGCGAACACAGAAAGATAAGCCAAATTTAATTCTTCATTAATATACCATCCGCCTACATCATTGACGGTGTTATCAACATCGAGCTTATTAATGCTCGTTACAAGTGGATCTAGTTCCCACATGCACTCTTCTTTCTCCAGCTTGGTGTCAGCTTCATTACCAGAGTCCAGCTCTTCTGGTTACAGGATCTCATTTGTTTCCACAGAGTCCCGGTACAGGAGAGAGTCTGTGAAATAGTGCTCGACTCTCTTGAACGGATGCCTTTCGACAATCAACGTTCGTACCTTTTCACTCCCGTCGATGTATTTCATGACTTGGTGGAGAGTGGAGGGAACGATGGAATTACGATGAATCCATGGTCGTCCTAGCAGCAAATTGTATGAGGTATCGGCATCGATCACGTAGCATGTCACTTCTGACTTTAAGTCCCCAATTTGGCATTTGAGCTTGACCTTTCCCATTGGACGGGTACCATTGGCAACCCATAAATGGTCGTCTGGGTGGCGCTCAACTGGTGGGTAGGAACCCTTAAATGTTGCATGACCCGGCGAGGCATAATGCTCAATGCGAACCCTAAATCTACCTGAATGCGGTTTACTTCAGATGATCCGATGTACCCTGTGAAGTATAGGGGTAGATCATATTTCCCTTTAACCTACATATCATCTGCTGTAAAAGTGATGCAGGGACATTTTGGAGGCGTGGAGGTAATCCTCTACATTTTCCTTCCATGGTCCAACCGGTACCTGGGTCATGAAAACCTCAGCGTCAGCTAGAGCCTCTCTCAAAGCTTCTCTGGTTGACTTTGGTAGCCTCAGGAGCTCGTAAAGAGTAATTCGGGACGGGATATTAGCCAGTTGAGTCAGGTCGTCAAAGCGATAAAGTATTGTGGATCCTTCCGCGATGTCTTTTGAGAGAGCTTTAGAAAATCGAAGCTCTTTCTGTTTCTCCACGGGTTATTTTGTGGAGGGCTTGGCTGACTCTGTAGCAGGTTTTGGAGAGATTGCCGCCATTTCGTCATACTTTTTCAAATATGACTGGCCGGAACGAGTTTCCGTCATAAGTTGGTTGGGTTCTGCAGTGAGAACTATTGTTTCCTCTTCTGAATCAGTCAGTGAGGGAACATCAGTTTCTACTTCACGGGAAAATACACACACCATATTGCAGGACGAAGCCTTTATCTTGCCTTGGACCTTCTGCTGGTAACAGTGGTCCATTGCTGGCCATCTATAAGGTCAGGATGAACCCACATAATTTCCCCCTGAGGTGTGGGGACAGGTACAAGACCCTTCTCTTGCTGATGGTGAGGGTCTATGTTGATCATTCTTAATTTCTCTTTTGGGATGGGGACTACTCCAGAGGGTGTTGGAGGTTGTCTTCCAAACTGGAGGAATGATGTCATATTAACCGTCACTTGCTTCTGCTCTGGACGAAGTTTTACTACCTCTGCGTCAATCAGAGCCTGAAGGATGTCTTTGAAGACATAACAGCTATTGGTGGGGTGTCCCAGCATCCTATGATACAGGCAGTAGTTGGGATTATCGGTTTTACCAACTTCTTCAGGACGTCTAGCTTCGGAAAGCTTCAGTATGTTGCTCTTATTAAGTAATTTGAACAGGGAGTCAATATGTTCATTCTTGAAGGAATACTGCTTACTGGCGCGCGGCTGACTTGAAGAGCCACTTCCCTTGACCGATTGAGATTTGACAGGGGATTTGGTCTATGTCGCCAAGTTATCCTTCATTTTTGTTTGAAGGGACGCATCTGGCGCACGCGTTGTCGACCTTTCGGGTCTGGGTTTGTTTTCTTCTGCCCTAACCCTGGCGATAATTTCTTCAACCTGTTCATCTTGTTGGATCAATTGTTTCCAGGTTCGGCTTTCAGCAACTCATATTTGGGCGAGGAGTGAAGATTGTAAATTGTGGCGGCATGTTTCCACCAGGGTGACCTGGGTCATACCGCTTGGACATCGGAGTGGTACATTCTGAAATCTTTCTACAAATGATTTGACGGACTCTCCTTTCGCTGTTTTGTAGCCAAAAGAGTAGGCATTGTGACCTCTGAGTCATCTTTAAAGAAGCGTGTCAGGAAGAGCTTCTCCAAATCGCCCCAATTTTTAATGGAGCCTTCCGGAAGCTTCATGAACCATTCAAAGGCGAGCCCTTTTAGGGTGCTAATGAACAAACGTGCCAGGATGGCATCATTATCTATCACGTTCCTCGTCTGAGACTTAAAGTAATAGATATGTTGGTTCGGTGACCCTTTGTCGTCAAATGCTTGGAGGGTCAGAGCTTTAAATTTGGGAGGGTATGGAACAAGGTCCCACTCGGCTGGATATGGCTGGACTGCTCCTACTTCTTGCAGGCCTTTCCGATTAGTAAGGGTCTCGAGACGTTGCTCTAATTGATTCATTCTTTTAGAATGAACCCCTCCATGGTCTCGGTTGTCTTTCTCCTGAGATGAGGATTTAGACGAGCCAGAAGTAGATTGCTCTTTCTCCTCAATATGTACAGAAGATGAGCTTTCTCCCTCTTTTTGTTTGCCTTTAGACTTTTTAGAGGAAGCTTTGTCGGTTGACTTCCTCTTGTCTTCAAGCAATTGTGTCAGCATCTGCTTGAGGGTATCGATAGATTCTTGTTGAGCATGAATCATCTCAAATTGTTCCTTCTGGACCTGGACTTGCTGCTCCAAGCGCCTGGCTGTCTCCTCAGAAGTATTTGTCATGTATATAAAGGTCTCCTTCTCTATGAAAGAGTTCGAAGCCTGTGACTCTGCAATAGCGGAATGCGAGTCATTTACTTCAATGCCCTGAGCCAGGGCACTGTAATTGATCGGGGCAATTACCCCAGTCCGAGTGCGAGTATGTCGGTACACTCCTTCTGGTTCTGTGTCAAACTCGTCAGAGCTGATCACAGGTTGCTTTTCCCTACTCCTGCTTGTCATGTTTGCAGTGATTTCAGGGTACTCAGTGTCAGAGAAAGTCCTCCTTCTGTGGGAGCGATTTCTTTTAACTGATCGGGGAGTTAGAGTCAGCTGTCTGAATCTATACTGCTGGCTTGCACTTGGGCTGCAGTGGCACTCAGAGAGCATTGTAAAAAGCCGTTCGCAGCAACACGATGGAGTGATCTGACTAGAACTTCTCTTCCTTATCAAATAATCCCTTAGATCCATGGGAAGGGGATCGAAGAGATTAGCCTCGGATTGTCGAGGGCTTTTCAACTTGCGAGAGTTCTCCTTGCTTCGCAAAGCTGAGACGAAAGGTTCTGAGACGTGAGGCTCATGAACGCAGCTCTCACGTTGCGGCTCTAAAACGCGAGTCTGGCGTCTCTGGTGAGAAGAGACGCGGCTCTCGCGTTGCCAATTATCGCATCTAGGTAGAGATGCTTGAGAAACGCAGGGCTACTGGGTCCCGCGTACAGAGGCGCGGGTCTCGTGTCTTTGATAAATAGGTGTTGGCCCAAAGGTCTTCCACCCAAGTTTTGATGATGATTAACTCATGTAATTATGTTTACTAATAATCTTGTATTGTTTAAGTTTCAGATCATTAACCAAGATATTAGTTGGTGATTAGCTTCAACAAGGTGTTTGGAAGCTTATCATGGTGATTCCGGTGCCAAAGCTTAAAGATCATACCTTTGCACTCGGTGGATCGCGTTTGGGAGCAAGTCTACTTGAAGATGGAAGATCGTCAAGAGACTTAGGTATCCTAGTTTAGACTATGAGTTTTTAGATCCATTTGTAAAGTTTAGAATAGTTGATATGCTCAAGTGCACACATACACACACGTTTTTATGTTTTGGATTTGGTTTTCATGAATAGTAAATCAAAACAAGTTTACTTTATTTCTATGTATATTAGATATGTTCTAGATATACATACATGGTTTAAACGTGCTAAACAAACTTATTTTGATATCCCTATTCATGTGTTGAAAAGCCAAGTTTGATAAAAATACAAGAGTTTGTTTTTGATAAAAATGAGAAGAAACAAAAATGATTTCATATGCTTGATATTTGAGTAGAAATGATTATCACATGTTTCAATATCAATGCTATATGATAAAACAAGTTTATGAAATTTTCAGAAAAGATAGAAGTTTTTAAAAGAATTTTTCTAACATGTTTTATACCAGTTTTGGACCCAGACTGACCTGTCAGGCCTGAACGGTCGACCGAGCGGTCGACCGCACCTAAGGCCGGTCGACCGCGCGATCGACCGACGTGCACAGACTTGTGCACGTCTGGCAGCCAGGGGCCGGTCGACCGGACGGTCGACCGCTGCAGAGAGCTCTGCTCTCTGTTTGTTTCGGTCGACCGGGCGGTCGACCGGAGGTTCCAACGGGTCAAAATATGACCGTTGGACGGTCGACCGGCCGGTCGACCGTTAGGCCAGTCAGGCTGACACGTCAGCCTAACGGCTAGTTTTCTATTTGACCTATATAAACCCCATCTCTTTGGGATTTTGGCTAAGGTTTTCAAGGAGAAAAATTTCAGACTTTCTCTAGTGTTTAAAAGAGTTTTTAAAAGAGTTTTTAAGTCAAAAAGATTTCATCTTATTTGTTTTTGGGTTTTTGGAAAATCAAAGAAAGCTAGGGTTTTGGGAGATTGTTTTGTTTTTCGTTTTTCTATCATTTACAAGTAATTTCCCAAGTAGATTTTCTTTGTTGCTGGTTTCCAAAAACACCTTGTTTCCACACTTGAGCTATCACCTATCCTAATCTATTAGGATCTTGTTTTTGTGGAAAAAGAAAAGAGAAAAGAAAGAAAGATTATGTTTGTGGTCTTTGTAACCACTTATTGTAAACCCTCCTTGCTTTTGTGAATCCCTCTTCGGTAGAGGTGATCGGAGTGGTATTGGTTTGGATCCCTCATAGGTAGAGGTGATTGTGTTTGTTTTGGCTACGGGCCTTATCCCTCTTCGGTAGAGGTGGATTGTGGTTGTATAGCCTCGGTGGCTTTGTAAGGTTGAGAGAGGAGTTCGGTACTCCTATAGTGGATTGGAAATCCTAAACGGTGGTGTAGGCGGGGATGTAGAGTTGGGTACTCGAACCTCGAAACAAATCTTTGTGTTAGCGTTTGATCCAATTTCTCTCAACTCTACTCTCTTTACTTTGTGCAAGCATCATACTTCATATCATCATATCATATTTGCTTGTGTTGAGCATAATTCATATTGCCATATCATATTGCTTGTGTTGCCTTGCATTATTTCATATTGCTATATCCTTGATTGCTTGGCTTGATTGTGTGTGCACATTGCTTGGATTGCTTGTGTGTGTGTGTGCCTAACTTATACTCATCCAACAAGAGCTTCACATAGCACCTCAACCCATTTCAAGGGGAATCAAGGGGAGTTAGTCCAGAGCCTCGCAAGGGGAATTCGGCTACACTTGTTGTATTGTATTAGTTTGTGCATAATTTGCATTAGCTTCCACATTTAGCGCACTTAGTTTTGCAATTAGTTTTAGATTAGCAAAAACACCTATTCACCCCCTCTAGGTGTCTTTTTCAATTGGTATCAGAGCTAGTGCTCCTAATACTTAGGCTTAACATCCTAGGAGTGAGATCCATTTGCTTGCTAATCTATTGTTTGCATTTGCTTGTTTGCACACATTTAGTTTACCATGGCCTTCATGACCCCACCTATGTATGACCCTTCCAACATTCATGTTTGGAAGATTAGGATGACCGTTTATTTGCAAACCCTAGGTCATAAAGTTTATCTTGCTATTACCAAGGAATCCTTCCTTAGTGATCGCAATCACATAGGGGCCAATGCACAAGCCCTAGAGGCCATTAGAAGCACTTTATCTAAGATTATCTTTTATGTATTTCTAACTTTGATTCCGCTTTTGTAGTGTGGAATAAATTGACAACCACCAACACCTCCAAGCTTCAAGTCCAAATCCAACAAGAAGAGGAATCTAGTGGAGAATCCGAACCACAACAATGCTATATGGTCCAAGGGAATGACTCCCTTGAGGTACACTCGGAAACTCAACTAGATAGTAATGATTGTGCTAGTTCTTCAAATGATTGTGTTGATTCCCATACTTTGAATGAAGAACTATCCATAGGTTGTGAAAAATTAATAGAAAACTATAAAATTTTGAAAAAGAAGAGTCTAGGCATTAATAATGAAAATAAAAATTTGATTGCTAGACTTGATGTTGTTTTGCAAGAGAAAGAGGAGATTGCTAATGAGAGGGATTCATTAAAATCTCAACTTGATCTTGCACTTAAAGAAAATGAGTTTTTGAAAAATAAAAATGATTGCCATGTTCTTTTGAAGAAAAATGATAACTTGTCTTCAAAAATTGATTTTATTTTAAAAGAGAATGTTGATTTGAAAAATAAAATCATTTCTATTTCAAATGATTTAGATGTATGTTTAAAGAAAAATATTGTTTTGCAAAATAAAATGGATGCACATGTTTGCCATGCTAGTGTAGCCTCTTCATCTAGTCTACCTAATGCATGTACCTCTTCTTCTAGAATTAATGATGATATTTGTTTGCTAAAGAAGAGAGTAGATTGTTTGGGCTCCACTATGAGCCAATGTGCCATGAACCACACACGCTTGGAAACTTTGCTTCGAAAGAAACAAGTTCCATCATTTATGCATGCACACTCTCCACGGCATACACATGCTCCTCACGGACACCATCACACGTATGCTCATGTGTACACTTGTACACATTGTGGACGTAAGGGCCACCTTGCTAAATTTTGTTTTGATAGATTAAATATTGATAATTTAGCAAAGAAATTTGTTTGGGTTAGAGAAGGTACTAACCCCCATGGACCCAAAAGAGTATGGGTACCAAAGACCACCCCCTCCTATTATTTTTGATGTAGGTGTGGGCTCTCACATGTCATGAGAGTGATGACACCTTGGAGTGAATGCGTTCCGAGCTTCATGGAAATCATTTGGATGCATCACTTTCAAGGGAAGATTTGGTGGAGAGGACCACCACGTTTTGGAGACAAGGAAAGTTGCTTCTTCGGTTTTGATAACTATCCTAACTCCTCATTTATTGTTTACATGCTTTCAATATTCATGTTTATAGCATGTTTTTGATGTCTATGGATTAGTATGTTCATTCCATGTTTATTAGATCCTTGACATACATGTATAGTATTTGAGACACACATACTTATATGAACCCATACTTAGTGTTCTCACTTTTGTTTAAGCTATAATGTACATCATGAATCTAATACATGTGAATTTACATAGTAATCATGTTTTAATTTTCTCATGATGATTTTTTGTTGTTTTATGCTTTATGTGGTATAAACTAGTTTAGATGTAGATTTTATCAAAACTTGCATGTATGCATGTACACATAGTGAGAACAAATTGACTTTTATATGTTTGCACTTCATGCTCATTTGTACCCACTATATGCACATGTATAAGCTAGTTTTGATGATTCCTTCATTTATACTTGCTATGCCTATTTTCATGTTTTTTACTTCATGTATATGTATTTTGAATTCAAACCTAATAAATATACATGTATACCCATGAGTCTTTTGCCTTCATGCAAATACTTTTAATAGACTCGTTTACGGTTGGGATATGTATGTATATTGTTAAATTTGGATGAATCATACATATACCTAGAAGTTTGATAAAGAATTTTGATGAAATTTTGCTTGTTTTATATAGCAAAATAATATTCGTGTTTGTTTTGATACTTCATGTTTTGAATATATGTTTAGATGTTAGTTTTCATTAAGACTAGGATTTATATTTGTACATATGATGGGCTACAAACAAATCCATATATGTTTGGGATTGAATGCTTGTTTGTTCCCATTAGATGTGCTAGTATAGTCTAGTTTTGATGATTCATACATTTAAAACTTGTATTCCATTTTTGGTATTTGTTTTTATGATTATGAGTTTTCATTTCATGTATATGTGTATTTTGCCAAACTTGAAGATATACATGTATACCCCTTGAGTCATTTGCCTTTCATGCAAATATCTATTATGGACTCAAAGTGTGTTTAAGGGATATGTATGTATACTTCTTGTGTTGACAAATCATACATATACCTTGAAAAGAATTGGTATCAAATTGTTTTAATGAAAAGCTAAATTTTCATACTTTTCATGCTTTTCATGTTTTCCTTGAATTGGTATTTAAACTTCATGTATATGTTTACCTTGTCCAAACCATTAGATATACATGAATATCCTTTTTGAGCCACGTGCCTTCATACATATATCCTTGTGGACTCGTTTGTATCTTGGATATGTATGTATACTTTAGTTTGTATTAGACATACATATGCCTTGAAGATTAAATAATATTAATTTTTAGTTTTCTTGTTTAAAGGAATAATTGAACTTAATTGAACAAATTTTCATGATTGTGATCTCCATACTTGACTTGTACACTCATATTTATTATTTGCTCATATTTTGTTTTCATGAGACATTTTTATGCTTAATTGGATTAGAGTGTTGATTATCATGTGGATTTCATTTTTATGAAAAATGATTTGTATTTATTCCTTACTTGAAGGATTTCGTACTAGTTAACAAAACTTTTCATTTTAACTAGTTCATATTCTTCGTTATAATATGAGATATACACTTGACCCTATTCATTCAATTGGTATCATTGAACACTTTCAATTGATATCAATTTTGATCTTTTTGTATACTCATATATGTTTTGTATATGTATGCTTACTCTTTCAAGAATATCAATGTCAATTGGTATCTAACTTTCATACATATATATCTTTATGCTAAGCTTGAAAAATTTCTAATGTTTGATTTGTTTTCAATTGGTATTTTAACAAGCTTATGCATATGTTTAGTTGGTATTTCATAAAGGGGGAGAAAATTTGATGTTGTCTTTCAATTGGTATTTGATTTCCACTCCCTTGCTTTATGTTAAAATATAGTTTCAAATTGGTATCATATGTTTAAAAGAACACATTTCTCTTAATGATATCAAGATGTTTATGTTAAATGTTTTAAATTGGTATCTCAAAATTTTGTTTAAGAAAAACATATTTATTTTACATTGCCTATATGTGTATAAATTCATGATTGAGTGTATCTTGTATTGAAGAGCTTGACAACTCTTCCTTATGTGGTACACGTGTGTAGGGGGAGCTTCACATCTCCTTTTATGCATTACATATTTTGTGTTATGTGAATTAGGGCGTGTCTTCCTTTCTTCATGTAACTCATATGTGTAGGGAAGCTAACTTAGCGTCTTCCTCTTCATGAATGTATATAGCATTTATTAATCTTTGTTTATCTTCATTTGGTATCAAGATGCTTCATTGACATATTTTTAATTGATATCATGTTTGTAGTCACCCCTTATTGACTTTGTTTTTTGTTTTAGACAAAAAGGGGGAGACCATTGTTTGTATTGTTTTGTTTGACTCAAAAGGGGGAGAAAGATTTTACCCCTCATTATATTGTTTTGACCCTTTGTTGATGATTGACAAAAAGGGGGAGAATTATTTGAGAGTTTAACATGCATATATAAAACTCACAACTCAAAATGCATGATTGGTACATATTTTATATATATGCATAGTTATGTTTTTTTGCATATATTAAGTTTAATATAGTTTAATGTATGTTTATTGGTATCTAGAGCATCTAGAAAATGTTTATTTGTTAATTGGTATCTAGAGCATGCTTTGCTTTATATATTTCATTGGTATCTAGAACCTTTATTGTTTATGCATATTTGTGCATTCATGTTTTTAAGAGCCTTCATTGCATATTATTATGTTTATTTGGCTATGCATGAGTTAAGGGGGAGCTTCCTTGAAGCTTTACTTAATCCATGCATATAACTCCATGAGTTTTGTCATCATCAAAAAGGGGAGATTGTTGGCCCAAAGGCCTTCCACCCTAGTTTTGATGATGATTAACTCATGTAGTTATGTTTACTAATAATCTTGTATTGTTTAAGTTTCAGATCATTAACCAAGATATTAGTTGGTGATTAGCTTCAACAAGGTGTTTGGAAGCTTATCATGGTGATTCCGGTGCCAAAGCTTAAAGATCATACCTTTGCACTCGGTGGATCGCGTTTGGGAGCAAGTCTACTTGAAGATGGAAGATCGTCAAGAGACTTAGGTATCCTAGTTTAGACTATGAGTTTTTAGATCCATTTGTAAAGTTTAGAATAGTTGATATGCTCAAGTGCACACATACACACGCGTTTTTATGTTTTGGATTTGGTTTTCATGAATAGTAAATCAAAACAAGTTTACTTTATTTCTATGTATATTAGATATATTCTAGATATACATACATGGTTTAAACGTGCTAAACAAACTTATTTTGATATCCCTATTCATGTGTTGAAAAGCCAAGTTTGATAAAAATACAAGAGTTTGTTTTTGATAAAAATGAGAAGAAACAAAAATGATTTCATATGCTTGATATTTGAGTAGAAATGATTATCACATGTTTCAATATCAATGCTATATGATAAAACAAGTTTATGAAATTTTCAGAAAAGATAGAAGTTTTTAAAAGAATTTTTCTAACATGTTTTATACCAGTTTTGGACCCAGACTGACCTGTCAGGCCTGAACGGTCGACCAAGCGGTCGACCGCACCTAAGGCCGGTCGACCGTGCGGTCGACCGACGTGCACAGACTTGTGCACGTCTGGCAGCCAGGGGGCCGGTCGACCGGACGGTCGACCGCTGCAGAGAGCTCTGCTCTCTGTTTGTTTCGGTCGACCGGGCGGTCGACCGGAGGTTCCAACGGGTCAAAATATGACCGTTGGACGGTCGACCGGCCGGTCGACCGTTAGGCCAGTCAGGCTGACACGTCAGCCTAACGGCTAGTTTTCTATTTGGCCTATATAAACCCCATCTCTTTGGGATTTTGGCTAAGGTTTTCAAGGAGAAAAATTTCAGACTTTCTCTAGTGTTTAAAAGAGTTTTTAAAAGAGTTTTTAAGTCAAAAAGATTTCATCTTATTTGTTTTTGGGTTTTTGGAAAATCAAAGAAAGCTAGGGTTTTGGGAGATTGTTTTGTTTTTCGTTTTTCTATCATTTACAAGTAATTTCCCAAGTAGATTTTCTTTGTTGCTGGTTTTCAAAAACACCTTGTTTCCACACTTGAGCTATCACCTATCCTAATCTATTAGGATCTTGTTTTTGTGGAAAAAGAAAAGAGAAAAGAAAGAAAGATTGTGTTTGTGGTCTTTGTAACCACTTATTGTAAACCCTCCTTGCTTTTGTGAATCCCTCTTCGGTAGAGGTGATCGGAGTGGTATTGGTTTGGATCCCTCATAGGTAGAGGTGATTGTGTTTGTTTTGGCTACGGGCCTTATCCCTCTTCGGTAGAGGTGGATTGTGGTTGTATAGCCTCGGTGGCTTTGTAAGGTTGAGAGAGGAGTTCGGTACTCCTATAGTGGATTGGAAATCCTACACGGTGGTGTAGGCGGGGATGTAGAGTTGGGTACTCGAACCTCGAAACAAATCTTTGTGTTAGCGTTTGATCCAATTTCTCTCAACTCTACTCTCTTTACTTTGTGCAAGCATCATACTTCATATCATCATATCATATTTGCTTGTGTTGAGCATAATTCATATTGCCATATCATATTGCTTGTGTTGCCTTGCATTATTTCATATTGCTATATCCTTGATTGCTTGGCTTGATTGTGTGTGCACATTGCTTGGATTGCTTGTGTGTGTGTGCCTAACTTATACTCATCCAACAAGAGCTTCACATAGCACCTCAACCCATTTCAAGGGGAATCAAGGGGAGTTAGTCCAGAGCCTCGCAAGGGGAATTCGGCTACACTTGTTGTATTGTATTAGTTTGTGCATAATTTGCATTAGCTTCCGTTATTAGCGCACTTAGTTTTGCATTTGTATTCTAGATTAGCACTAACACCTATTCACCCCCCCTCTAGGTGTTTTTCAATAGCATGAACTTCGCACGTTGGCGTTTGGGAAGCGGTGCTTCAAAAACGCGAGCTTGGTGAATCTCACGTTTAGGTTGCCAAACACGAACTTCACGTGTCTGATATGGTTCAAAAGAGACGCCGGTCTGAACTTCGCGTCCTATTTCTGTTAGACAAACAGTTGTTCCAACTTGTAGTTGACGCGCACGCCGCCTCTGTCGCCGTTCGGCATTCCGGTTACGTCGTGTGGGTTGAAGGGAACCCCCGGTAACCCGGCTCTGAGGAAGGGGATGAACAGGCTGAACATCATGAACGTTAACCACGCGGGTCTCATGGGAGACGTTGGCGCGGGCGTTACACATGATGCGATTAGCCACGACATCCTTCTCACCAGTCGCGTCTGAGAAGATCTCAGAGCGGACTTGAGAGCAAGTCCCCGAAGAGACTTTTCATAGACCCGCACCTTTAGGCTCTTGGAGCCAGAAGAGAGGAACTCTTCATACTTCGCCTGGTCGAATTCTACGACAAGTGATTCGACTATTTTTCTCATACAGGTGACGTCACCTTGCGCCACAACTTGCTCATCAGTAGAGAAAGTAGTCCCCAGCGGAGTCGCCATCTCTTATTTGGTGGGAGAAAGTTTCTTATAAAATTTTCTTAAATCAAATGAAAGATTATAACGGATTAACACTTCGACTACAAGGAAGGGAAGATATTCAGAATTGACTCTCCCTTTTTTAATGCTGGGTTCTTTGTGTGGCGGTAGAAAGTGAATCTTATTTTCCGTTGACCAGGTGAACGTCAGGACCTCTTGGGAATCCTCTCTTTGGATAGCAGACGGAGTAACACAGCTCCTGTCGACCAGGAATCTCAAAGAGATTGTAGGCAAAGATTAACTTGTACGCAGCAAGTTGTTCGAAGAGTTGAACTCTCTCTTTCTTTTCGGTGAAAGTCTTGGTGCTTCTACAGCTCACAGGCGAAATTCTTCTCCAAGAATTATCTGATCAACCGACCCCTTCTACATAGCAAACGGGGCTATTTATAGAGGTTTCAGGGGTGAACGTGCCCCCTAAAATGCTCCATAATGGGGGTTAACTTCCTTATTATGTGGGCAGTAATTGACCCAGGTTTCGACCCTCGCGTCTTGGTGCTGCAGTGATGCAGAGACGCGGGTTTCGACCCTCGCGTCTTGGTGCTGCAGTGATGCAGAGACGCGGGTTTCAACCCTCGCGCCTTGGTGGCACAGTGATGTTGAGATTAGCCTTGCGTTTGGGGTTTGGACTACTTTTTGATGACTCGTTTTTAGTGATTTTTATACAGTCTACAATGAGCACGATAAATCTATTTTTGTTTACTACTAATCACAATGGAATACAAGAAAACTTTCACATTCTTCGTTAGACACGAACCAACTTTTCAAACTCTTTTTAAGCATCACCGTGAAAATAAAAAAGACACCAAGAGATGTAATTCATTTTATCTTTGTTTTTGTCTTTAATAGACAACATCTTGAGACATTGATACAATAAGATTTAAAGCTTATTAGAGCATCTCTAAAGAGACTCTCTATTTTCTCCTTCTTTTCTATTTTAGGAAGCAAAATTAATAAACTGAATTTCAATACTACTCCCAATATGACTCTCTATTTTAGGAGAAAATAGAGAGCAAGTCACAAGTTTCCCAAATGTAGAAAGCAAAACTTAATCTCTAAACTATATTTATTATTATTTTAATCTATCACAAATTGCTTTTAAATAATACAAAATTGTCCTTGACTAAATTGACTTTAATAAAAAATATAAAGTATTCAAAATAGCTCAAATTTAGAAAGCTCCATTGGGAGCATAAATAAAACAGTGAGCTCTCTAAATTAATATTATTCTTAAAATAGTTCAAATTTAGGAAGCCTTCCTCAGAGTTGCTATTACATCCGTCCCTTAAAATAGAATATTTGATTATAATTTTTTTTATTCTAACACGTTTTCACAAGTCAAGTGTCATTTTTTTTTCTGATCAGAGCCATTTGAAGGTTTTTGTCACCTCGTCAAAATTTCAAAACTGTGGGGCCAAGGCATAATATTCTTAAATTCTACCAGAAACTTCATTAAATAAAATTTTGTCAAGTTAATTATTCAAAACGCACCTAACATCTTAGGTGCATCGAAATTGTTTAGGAACGTGACTTCAAGTTCCAAACAGTGTCAAACAGATCAAAAACATTGTTTAGGTTTTGAAACTACAGTCCCAGAGGCAAAACAAGAGGCAAAACATGCAAGGATTTGAGTTAAGGTTGGACAATAGGAGACATTTGTACCTCAATTTGAGAGAAGAGCTGCACGATATGATGATGATGAGCTTGTACAAATATTTTGATCCTCAACAATGTGCATGCAAATGATTCATTACACAAGATGTACTCATAATATGAAAATGTGAGCATACCTAGAAACAAAATGATGTATTCTTCCAAGGTTCAAATTATTGATCACATGGTCTCTCTCTTAAGCAATACTAAACCGTACTCTTTGGTACATAAAAAATATATACCGTACTTACAATATTTTTATCGGGATGTACGTTGATGAGCCATGTGAGCAATGAGAAGCCCATTCCGCAAGGCTTGGAGTTCATTGAATCATTGAGGGGGAGACTAATAGCTCACCAGCTCACTAAAACTTGAGTTTTGGACAAAAATTATTGGGCTTTTCCGGGTTCAATGCATTAATTAAATTGGAGAGAGAAATAGAGAAAAATCTCTTTTCTTTACTATTTTGATGTGTGAGTTTTTGGTCTTTATTTGGTTTGATCATATCAGTTCTAATGCACCGGATCTCATTAGAACTTCGCAGTTAAGCGTGTTTAGACAAGAGTGATACTAAAATAGGTGAGACCTCATGAAAAATCCTTGTATTGCATTCCTCACATTTTTTGGGGCCAAGGCCCCACTTTATCCCAAAAAAAAAAGCTTTTGGTCCTTATTTTTATATATTTTTTTTCAATTTTCACATTTCTTTTTGCTCTATCAAAAGAAAAAAAATCACAGCTTTTTAAACAAAAGATTGTGCCCCTGTCTTGAATCTGAGATTGGGACCTCTCATTTTTCAATCCAACCATTTTATTACCGTGTCAGGTCTCTTACTCGAATTTCCTACATTATTAGCTTATAACTTTTTCATTCGTACATAAACATTGTACTTAATTTATATTTATCTTTTCTCAACAAATGGAGGCTATGTGCGTGGAAATAGAGAAAAAGGAGGAGTTTTTTATAACAAAAGAAAAGTACGAGTGGCTTATCTGCTAAATCTCCCGACTTTAAAAATAATAAAATGGCCGTGTATTAACGTGACAACAAGAATCTCCAACAATTAATTAGTATCAAGTGAAAAGTTATTTAAACAATATCTTACTGTTTTAGATATTAGATCAGATGTGGAGACATGGAACTTTGTCATCATCATTATCGGCAAAAAAAAGCCTAAGATTAAAACTTTTAGGGACATTATTCTCATGTCTCAACTCTCAACCACTGAATTATCTTCATAAAAGGCACTGCCTTTGTTGCAAGATTCCTCATGATAATGTTGTTGATCTCAAGTTTTCAACAGGTATCTTGATTGATATTGGATTTGACCCCCATAGGCCCTATATTTGTGCCATCATCATGTATTTGCTCAAAAGCTAATCTTAACTGAAAATAGGAGGAATATAGTCATATGATTGAACTTCAATATATTTGATAGTATTTGATTGAATAATAAAAATTGCATGTCCTTTACAACATGGCTCCAATTAGCCCTCATGCCCCTAATTATTTGAATGTGACAACCGATCTGCGTCTGAATGAGCAAAACGTTTCTCTATTGTACTTTGTTGTCTTTTTAAATTCATTTCTTAAATAACATGTGTATTTTTATATCCTTGATGACTGTTGTAGCAAGAGGATTAATGGATAATCTGTATCAATTAATTAAATGATGTCACTATTATTAAAAATCTAAAATCTCCACAATCTTTGTTTTTAACTAATCTTTATCTTTAAACTTGAAAATTTACTTAGTTAACTTAATTATCGAAGAGTCAAATCTCACTGACAAATAATCTTTTGACTATTTACATGTCAATACCAGTGTTTTGGGTGTAAATAAAAATTTACCGAGCAATGTAATGTCAAACGTTAGTGATGGAGGGAAGCATTTGCTTAGAGACGACATTTATTAGTTAAGAAAAGTATTATAAATTATATAATCAGAATTAAAGAATGAAAAGAAAAGAGTAGTGATTGATTTCATCTTGATTTCTTTTTTTTTTTGAATATTGGGTCGTAGTCAGATATGAACCTAAGGTTGAAACTCCCCCAACAACCAACTCCTACCCATTCCATCTTGATAATTAAGATATGAATTCTGATTTAGTAATAGTGACGCTGATTTGATTAGTTTAAATACTTGATTTTAGAATAGAAACATGTTTCATTGAGATTACTTTCGGTTGAAACAAGTTATGAGAGAGATTAAAAGAATATAATTAATTGATTCATGGAACAAATCATGGGCAGCCAATCCATACGTTTGGGCAGAATTAGGAAATGTATTGTTTAGGCGGGGCCAATTGACAAGAGCCAATAGGATTTGTGGATATTTTGTGGGGCCATGGCGCCCCTTCCCCTTTCAATATAGAGCCGTCCTTGTCGACTAAAACGATCAATTTGGTCAAAGGAATTTTCTTAAAACCAGTGGCATGTAGCTTAAGTATAGACATTTTCTTCTCCCGTGAACGGTTGTGATTGTGAATATTTTTGTTTTTTTTTTTTTTTTCTGACCTGCTGTGGGGAGCGGTGCTCGACAATTCAAATAAGACCATTAGGCTACTTGTGAAAGACGAATACTTATCTATATGTGGATGAGAGGATTTTTAACAAAATTTGTCTGGTGAGCTCAAGGAGAGATTCATGAAGCTAGGAGAGCATTAACAACGTATAGAGCATGAAAGTTACTAGTAATTTCATAAAAACTAACAATGTTATTCATGTATGAACTGTATGCCAGTATTTCAAGTTTTTTTTTTTCTTTTTCTTTCTCCCCTTCCATTCTTCTTACAGTTTCAAAAGAATCATGATAGTGGGAGAAATAAAAAGAGAAATAACTCCTCTAGAGAGAGAAGAAATGTAGCATGCAATGCTAAGTAATCCCAGCTAGTTTTCTTGCTTCTCACACAACGAGTCCTCACAAAATGCTAGTGACTTCTATTCACCGTGAACTCGTGTTGTGCCAAACTATAAAATAGTAAACCGCGTACTTGTAATATGAAAGTCTCATTTACCAACCTACAGAGGTTCAAACTCATAACCCTCTACAAAAAGAGAGAGGCTCGTAGCTTGAGCTAAGCTCACTTGTAATTATTAGTCCTACTGTATTTTTAGTTTGATGATGACCACTCATTAAATTACTTATGCGTTAACAATTTCTATTCTAGTCTTTTGTATTTTGATTTAGGTCAAGGCATTAGGGATGGAGATTGAAGGATCAAATCTCATATTGCAAAATCATAAAGGACGTGGTGGTAAGAGATAATAGGCTGGAAAGGATCTACTGTTGGTCCGCCTGCTCCACGAGGTAGGCCTGATCTTCCGCGGAGGGATCCACTTCAGTCTAAACTTTAGGAGAGTTTCTTTTTGCAGCTCGTGAGTATCTCTTAGTCTTTTTGCATTTTGTAAATCATACTTTTGCACCTCTTAGTGATGTAACATTAACATAATATTAAATGACAGTCTGTGATAACTAAATATTTGTGATATTTTGTTGGAATGTATAATACCACGTACTTTTGTACTCTGACTTCTGTATTATACTAATGCTTAGCATATATATACAGGAGTATTATTAACCTGCATATATATATGTCACTGTAATGTCTTCGTACACACGGGATTGAGCGTTACTACAATGCTTCTATCCAAAAAGGAAGCAACCAACTGAAAATTGAGTTGAAATTATAAGGAAGATGCCTCTAGGAAGTGGAGTACGCCGGTTGGTGGCCGAATAACTATAAATTTTGTATCAACACTCTATCGCTTTATCTCTCTTACTCTCACTCTCACTCTCTCAATTACTTACTTTATTGCTATTACATTGCTATTATTTTATTTCTTGTTTTAGCTATTTTTTTCATCCAATTAAAATTAAGTATAAGTTGTTTAAATTGATTGTAAATCCTATTCAGCCCTTCTTCTAGAGTTGCCACGTTGATTTTCAGGAGTGACACCATCATTACCAAGGCTTAGCTCTGCGGAAAAGTTTGGTTGGGTTATGAAAAAACCTAAATTCAATGTTTGTACTCCCGTGACCTTGTCTCTGCTCATTTAAAAACGAAAAAGAAAGAAAGAAAAGAAACAAGAAAAAAAGAAAAGGAAAAGGAGAGGGTAAAAATCTTCACTCTTTAACTAATTAGGGGATAATTTGCTGTCTTTGATTCATGTACATGCAAATGTCTGTTTCTGTATCCGGATATATCTACTAATAGACAAAGATACGTAAACAAAACAGGGACAGTTTAAAGCATCCTCCAAACAAAGATTGGTGCGAAAAGGGACCGCTGAGTTAATGATTGTTATATGCCGAACGTAGCTATCATTGTTGATAGATATCTTCATTTATTTTAAGTTTCAAGTAGACAACAACAACAAAAAATAATCCACTTGTTTGTGTTCTGCATGCATCAACAAATTAGAATGCAATTCTATTAATCTATCTACTTGTTTATCTCTATCGATTTATATTAATATACTATATTGTAAATACTGCATATAAAAGTGACAACATTAACTTATCATGTGAGAGTGATTTTATATTTAAAGTATATCAACTTGGTCATTACTTTTCTTCATTTTTGACTGAAAATATTAGTTAATGTATTCTTTTTTTGAGAGAGAAAATAGTTAGTGTATTGGTGATTGTATCAGATATGAGAGACACTAGGATTTGATGAGGAATTTTTTAAATAAAACCAAAGTGATGTGTTTTGAAACCTGGACTAATTTTATTTTGCATAAATGAATAAAACAAATTTTTTACTTTTAGTGTTTTTTTAAATAAAAACCATTAATTATTTCTTACTGTTTATAAAGACTTCATCCTAAATTATTTTATTTCTAAATTTCTTATTATTATAATATTTTTTTAGTACAGTTGTTATTGCCTCTGGAGATCATATTTTGAATAAGACCTGTCTTCCTAAATTTATTCGTATAGAATTGATTTGCTGCTGATTAATAAGATTTGTCTTTTATCTTGTAGTAGATAGTAGCTACTTAGTTTGGATTGTAATTTGTAAAGAACTTTAATTAAAATAGAGTAGATTTATTTCTTACTCTAGTAAAAAATTTGAATAATAAATAATATTATTAGTATTAGAAAGATTGTAATGAATAAAATTTTGATGACTTTCAAAAATAATTGCTGAAAAAAATATTCTGCTACTGGGAAAAAGATTTAATTTCCAACCACGCGCATTTTTAAGCATCCACCTAATCTCTTAGACAAGTGTAACGTCCCTCTCCATCACACATCAATCTGCAATTCTTCTGCACTTAGGGTTCAATATTTGCTGCTATAAACTGTTAGGCCATTGAAGATGACCCTTCAACCTAACCTACTCTATAAATTGATGGATGCTGATAGCCTTGGACTCTCAAATTATTCCTCTCGGTCTCTCTTTTTGAAATCGTGTAGACATGAAACACCTACACCCATTTTCTTAGTACTCAAGTCTTGAGCATGTTCTCAGTTAAAAGCTCACAATAAAGAATTGAGGAAACTGCCAACTGGCTAACAAATGTTGCCTAACAATTTCATTAGTTAATTTGACTGCTGCATAAATATTACTAATTATCTTGAACAAACCTATCTAAAAGCGCAAAAAGATATTATTTTTGATCTTTTGTTAAAGTTGTATCCCATGGGAATTTGGTATCCATCCTTTTCCTTCATTAATTTGGACTTTATTAAACTGTCATTTTCCTCATAATGTCAGGGTTTGTGTGGAGATCACATGATTAGATTTCAGTGTTCCACATTAGTTCTAAGTGGAATGGGGAAGGTAAAGAAGAAACTTAGGGATTTTGAGTGAAGATGAAGAGAATGATGGCCATGTGATAATGGAAACACATGAAAGTTGGTGTCCCCTTTTATTTTTCTTATTTTTACTTGTAGGGAAATGAGGAGGAATCTAGTTCTTATAAATTATTTTAGATTTTTCTTTTTTTAAATTACTTTTGTGTGTATAATGATTGATCAGTGATTTTGACATTCTATCACCTTTTTGGAGATCAAGATCCAAAAAATTTCTTAGTACTGGAACTCTATTAATTTATTGTTCGAAAGAAGTTTATTCCTTACGGTTGAGGCATCATTCAGTGACGTAAAAGAAGGTTTTGGATTATGACAGGACCAAGGTTCAACACTAGACTTGTTTCACAATGTTGATATATTGATAATAATTGTAGCAGTAATATCAGCAGCAGCAACAATAATAACTATAGGAATAATAATAGTAATAATAAATAGTGGTAGTAGTATATTTATTTCCTTACACCATATGTTTGTGTTTACACTATAGTTACTGGATGTAGTTACTCGATGTTCTATGCATGGTTGGGACATTTCTATCTGAAGAAACAAATTTCTGGACTAATATCAATATCATGTTAAAAAAAATAAAAAAAGGACTAGTTGTATTTATGAATTGAGTTGTTCGAAATACCAGGGAACCACTTGTGTAATTCTCCGAGGCTTGAAGAATATGGGAGACTATTGAAACCATCCTTTTATAAAAGCCAAGAATCTGAAGAAGAACATGCCCCCCTCTCAAATAAAAATTAAAAAAAACCAATTACTTTATTTTGAAGCAGTTCTTGATTATTCATGTTGTTGCGCCCTCCGGAGGAATTTAATCAATGTGCCAATCACCAAGATCGGCGCTCCCAACGTCAAGACAATCACAAACCAATATGGCACGAACTAAACAATCAAAACGAAAGTGAGGAACACACAAATTTAACGAGTTTACGTCCTCGGGCAAAAGGAATAAGATCTTATTCAAACAATGGTTATATGAGTTACAAAGGTGATCCGAGGATTCAACTAGAGAGACTACGCACTCGGCCATAGAAATCTCACAAACAAACTAATTCTAGAACTCCCAACAATCGATTCAACAATCGATTCCGATCGATCCATCAATCGATACTAATAAGAGCACAAAAACCACCTTATATAGCTAGAGAAGAGAGCCAATTGAAGAAAATCAGATTCGGATTGAAATCCGATTCCAAAAACAGAAACTTAAAACCAACTCAGAATAGGTAGAACCCGATGTGCGGTCGACCGGCTTCATGTAGTGATCAATCGAGTTGTCGACTGCTAACCCAATTCGTCATGTGCCTCTACGCAGACTCCTCGGGTTGGTTGACCGACTATAGTGAGCAAAAAATAGGTCTTCTGGGCGGTCGACCATTGTTACCTTTTTCTCCAAATGTGCATGTTTGTGCACACCCGGTCGACCGCGCTACTCCCTCTGTTTTTCAACTTAGTTTTAGAAATTTCTATCAATCCTTTTTATCCTCTGATCTTCTCTCCACTCTCCATAATTCTCCATCTCGGTGAAGATTTCTCAAATCTGAGTCGAACACAACGAATCAAATTTCAACTCATCCAACTAGTTGCGCCATTATGGCTGCTTACGTACCCATGTCCAATGGGATCAAGCCACATGTAGTTTATTCGAACGAGTACCACCGAGCTCAACCAACAGAAACCAAATCTGCAACAACAAACTCAACTGACTGAGTCATATGAACCTCCTTACCAACACCGTCATGGAGAATAACGGCCTTCAAATTGAGCTTGTCTAGCTCACAGATTTGAGATTCATGTTTCATCACCCACTTTCGTGGATTCAACTTTGTTCCTTTTGCTGTAAGAAATTCAACATGTTCAATATCAATCACGGCTACATGATCTCCACCCGGTGTCACACCGGTGAGAGATCTTAACTGATATCGAACCAACTGAAGATGATGGAGGAGCAAAACCTGCAACCTCAACTGGAGATGGTGAATCTCAACTTAATTTTTCCTGCTTTTCTTAATCCTTTGATTCCAATCCTTTATTTTTGATTCACAACACTAGTCATTCAATCCCAAGTTCGATTATAGATATCAGAGTAAAGTAGTGGAAGTGTGGTGGGCTTATAACCCACAAATCCCAGGATTATTAAAATATTTTTCTCATACCTGAATTGAAATTTCGAGGATAAAATTTTTTAGTAAGGTGGGTAGAAGTGTAACCACCGATTTTAGATGTACCTATTGTAATACTAGTACTCAATACAGTGAAAATACTTAATTTGAACTTCCTGATCATTCTAGCTCAAAATATTAATTCCCAATATTTTTGGATTTTTCTACATTTTCTAAAATTTTTCTGAATTATTTTAAAAAATCTCCTAAATTTGATGTCGACTAGTACCAATAATCGACTCCAAGATTTTTAATTAATAAATGAGGATAAATTTCATAAATTTGATTTTACAGTGTTGCGCAGGGTAATATTTTCTATTTTTGATAATTTTGGAGGATTTTTTCTAAATTAATCAAAATTTAACCTAATTAAATAATATATTTTTTTCTTTTTCTCTGTTTTTCCCTTTTGCTTTTACTTTCTTTTCTCCACCGACTCTCTATCTTCTTCTCTTAAATCTGTCCATTTCTCTCATTCCCTCTCTTCAACTCTCCCTCCCTCACTCTCCCACACACTCTCTACTTTCTCTCTCCCTTTCTCTGCTCACTGCTGACTGGCGACCAGGACTGCCAGCCATCGTGCCATGCCTGCCGCCAAGCCAGGCTGCCATCCCAATCCTCTTCCCTCTCTTGCTTTCCCCCTCTCTTTTATCCCATTTTATCTCAATCTATCTTCCTCTTTCCCTTTCTTTAGCCCTCTGTCCCTCCTCTACTGCCACCGGCCAAGCCTCACCGTCGCCTGGCCAGAATTAGGCCACCACCCTTTTCCTTCCCCTTCCTTCTTCTTCTCCTTCCTCTTCCTCTCTTTCTCCGTTTCACCCTCCCTCACCCTGCCCAACTCTCTCTCTCTCCCCCTCAATGTTGGCGACTGACCAGACTGCCGCTGATGGCTAGTCAACAGACGTGGTGCACTAGCATTGCCGCATGACCATACTAGGCCGCCACCTCCCCTGCCTCCCTCTCTCGTGAAATCACCTAGAGGGGGGGTGAATAGGTGATGGCTATATGTAATTGGCACAAAATGCGGAATTTAAAATTTAACTAACACAAATAGCTCAAATAGAAAACTTGCTATAAAAGGAGCAATTAATAGTGCAAGAAATAAGAGTTTAGGGTTTAGAGAAATTTGAGCAATCGCAAACACGCCGATATGTTTCCGAGGTTCGAGCCACGCTCTACGTCCCCGCCTTCACACTTGAAGGATTTCCACTATTGAAGATCCCACTGGATCACCAATAAAAGGACACACTTGTCCCGTCTTTCGTGATGCCGCAACACCACCTTGAGCACACTAGCTCGCCTTGAGGCCGATGCCTCTACAACTTCACTCAAAAGAAAGATGATCACACTTGATCGAAAATATGCTCACTTGCACAATCCTAGAACCAATTTGTAGATGTAGACTTATGGGATTGTGTAGTGCAAAAGTTAGAGAGAAGTAGAGGTAAAGACTTCAAGTAGGTGTCTAAAACTTTGGGGCTTTTGGAGAGAAAATTTTGTCTAAAAGAAATCTTTTTGAAGACTTGTAAATCCTTTGAAAAACTCTTGTAAAAATATTCTTGATAAATGTCTAATCATATAGAAGTGACCTCCTATTTATAGGGGCCAAAAACTTCACCACAAATCCGTTGGGATCAAAAGACAAAAAGAAATCTGTCAGAAAAACTAGCTGTTGGAGTCTGTCAGAAATTCTGACAGAGTCCGGTCGACCGGGTCGGTCGACCGCCAACGGTCAAAAATCCGACCGTTGGGGCTCTGCGGTCGACCGCCCGGTCGACCGATTTTAACCGAGAGCACTGCACAGTTTTCGGTCGACCGGGTCGGTCGACTGATACGCACTTGCACAGAAAGTGCGCATCGGTCGACCGTACGGTCGACCGGATGCTGTCAGTTCTGAAAAATCAGAACTGTCAGAATCCAGAAAACTTGGTTTTTTTTTTTTTTTTTGGTTTTAGGTCTAAGATATAAAGTTTTGGATCTTGTAAACACTAGAGTGTGAGCATATGTCACTACTCTAATAGGTTAAAACATTTTGATAGAAATTCTTTTGATAAAAACTTGTTTTTTCAAATATTATGTTTTTCAAAAACTTTAAACTATTTTTCCAAAAACTTGATCTAAACATGTTTATCTTTAACTCAAACTTGGAAATAGAATTTTGAAACTTACTTTGAAGTCTAGAACCAATATAAAAGGTGTGTGTAAGTGTAAATCCCATAACTCTACTTCTATCAACTAGGTTTTGACAAAATATCTAAAAAAGAAAAATACAAATACAAATCTTGGTATTCTTCTTGGTCTTGATCTTGACTTGATCTTTTCTTCATCGTCGTGTTCCCGAAGCTTCCTATTGTGCTTTACTTGGGAATGCAAATCTTTGGCGAACTCCAAACTTGTGAGTCTTGATGTGGAGCCGTCAAATCAACCTGTTTTATCCTGAAATTCTTTTCAACAAACATTGTTAAATACATAACTAGATATGGTTTGTTATCATCAAAATATCCAACAAGATATAGGGCTAATGGCCTTTGGGCCAACAATCTCCCCCTTTTTGATGATGACAAAACATATTTAGTTATCACAAATAATTTGGGTAGAGACTTCAAATGAAGCTCCCCCTCAACACATGCATATAATAAAACATCATACTCAGGCATATATAAATGTTTTGCAAAAGATAACCATCCATGTCAACACATTTTCATGACATAAAAGAAGATGAAAAACACATGTTTATAAAAGAAAATACTACCACAAACCAGTAGATAACATAACCAAGAGTAGTCCACACAAAGTACATGTCCAAACCAAATACATGTCCAGCCACAAAAGATAAAGTCAAGTACATAAAAAATACAGCAAAAAGTACAGCAAGAAGTCTCTCCACAAATAACTCTCCCCCCTTTTGACATCATCAAAATAGGGGAAAGTTACTCTCATCACTTGGCGGCATCGTCGTCCTCATCGTCTTCCTCTTCTTCCTCGTACTCAGATGAAGATGAGCTCTTTTTAGCGTCCATCCTCTTATCACCGTCGTCGTCTTCGTCCGAAGAAGAAGAAGAAGAAGAAGGAGCTACCTCCGTCGGATCAACGCCGAGCACCTTTGGCCGAGGTGGTGGAACGGATGGAGGGGCTCTGGTAGGAAATGGAGGACCGGTGGCAGGAAGTGAACGAGCAAAAGTAGTGGGATCAGGAGGAACCATGGCGAACTTCGTAAAGAGAGCCTCAAACTGCATATCCATGAATCTCATGGAATCGGCAAAATAAGACATATCGTTACGAAGCCCACGAATCTGAGAGTTTGTCTCCTCACGGGAAGCTGCCTCTTGCTTGAAACGGGCGTCTACCTCAGCCCGAAAAGCTGTCTCCCGTTGCTCAATCCAGGACTGGTGTTCCTGAATCTGAGATGAAATCATGGCCTGAAGATCTGAAGGTGAAACATAGCCAGGAGCAGAAGAGGATCCAGGAGCAGATGAAGATCCAGGAAAAGTAGGAGGGGGAACAGGAGGTTGCACAGGTGCGTGACGACGCAGCTGAGCTTCCATCCTTTTCAGCAGAACTCCATCAATATCGATTTGCGGATCATCAGAAGTCTCAGAAGAAAGGTCAAATCCTAGAGACTTGAGAATGCGGGTGATGATCATGCCAAAAGGTAAACCCCTACCGGATATACGAAACTGATCAGATGCCATGTGAGAGGCAATGATACGGGGAAAGTTTACCTTAATGCCTCGCAAGAGACAATAGATAATCAAAGGTACTGAACCCCTAGCATGACTATATTCTCCTGATTTGGGGATAATGTTATAAAATATGATCTTGACCAAAACTTGGGAAGTGAGAGAGAATTTGCTCACAACCTCGTTTCTAACCAAGCCGGGGTTGTCATCCCCGTGAATCAGTGTGGATGCGGTGAGCGCAGACTCACCCTCCGGATAATCAAAGTCATGAAGGTCATGAGTATATACATCAGCTCCACCAGTGGAGAGATGAAGGATATCAGCAAATTGACCTATGTCTAGGTTAATGTCCCTGCCAAGGACCCTAGAGAAAATACGATTCCCATCGAATGAAAAGTTGGCATAGAAATACGGCACGAGGGAAGTGTAAACTTGTTCTTTGATGGTTAAGAACTCGTTCAAGGAATTATTTTGCAAAATACGGGGTATATCTAGATGATCAAAGTCTTGAATAACAACAAATCTCCCAGAAATAATGTTTCTTTTAGAGAGATTGACAAAACGATTTTCAGCAGTCTCATTTATGAAGGGTCTTTTAGGTTTTGGGGTGTGGGTAGATGTTTGAGCCACCGATTTCCCCTTCTCAGTCCTAGTTCTCTTAGAAGTAGACATGATTTTGAATAAAAATCAGATTTTTAGGTCAACACAAGTTAGGGCACGATCTAGAAAGTTATAACAACCTAAATCTTGACAAAGGATAGAAGATCTAGAAACTAGAAGTGAAGAACAAAGAGAAAAATCAAATTTTTACCTTAACAGTGATGGATGAAACCCTAGATCAGAGAAAACCGAATTTCTTCGAATCCAGCGGATGGATGCACCTGAAATTAAAGATCTGGCACTAGATGTAGGAAATACAAGTGGGTTTTAAATTAATTTGAGATCGGATGAGAGATTTGAGAGATAGAAAATTTTTGGAGGGGAGAAACGATGGGTTCCGTCGCCAGGGAGTGAGGAGAGAGAGAGAAAAGTCAAATAAATAGCCGATTTGGGGCAGAAATCGACGATCGGTCGACCGGCCGGTCGACCGAACAAACCCGAGAGCTCTGTAATCTCAGAGCGGTCGACCGCCCGGTCGACCCAGAAAACCCGAGACCTCTGCAAACTTACAGCGGTCGACCGGATCTAAGGTCGGTCGACCGATGGCAGATAAAAAATAAAAGGCATTTTATTTCAGACAAACTCGGTCGACCGCGACTATTTCCGGTCGACCGGTTTTGCCTGAAACACAGATCTGCAGCATCAGCCAGAGGGAAAATTTTTAAAATAAATTTTAATTAAATATAAGAATTATATAAGTATACACACAACATGTTTTAATCTTTATTAGGTCAACTTATCAACCAATATTACATACAAGACATTTTATTTTTAATTTTCATATAAAAACAAAGTTTTTAGAGATGTTGAAGCCGAATACCCAGTGACGGGTTCTGAACTTCATCCTCTTGATTCCTCTTGAATGAGTTGAGGTGCGCAATTGCCATCTCTAAGGTATTTGCTCAAATATGAAATTTTACAAAAGTTTTATTTCTTAGTTTTGAAAAATACAAAGTGTATATATATATATTTAAATAAGCTAGACTAGGCATGACATGTGGACATACTATGGACATGGTATAAAAGATATTAAAGCATGGTATATACACAAACATGATAGAAGAGTATGTTTACATAAGCATATATCATTGTAGCACGAAAGTAAACTAACAATCCTATACATGTATATGTACAACACAAATTCAAAAACTTTTAAATGGAGAAGTTACCGAACAAGGGCAATCTCCAAAATGTAGGTGCCTCCATGATAGCGATGCAAGCTTGATGTGATCTTTGGGCTTTGTTGCATCTACCACCCGGGCACCGTTTCCCCTAAGTCTTGGAGGAAGTATATCCACCTGTTTCATCTAAAATTGGTGGGTCTTTTGGTACCCATATCATTTTGGGTCCTTTAGGGTTAGTACCGGGGCGAACCCAAACATATTTATTATGCACATTATTTTTAGCAAAACAAAACTTTTCTAAATGGCCTTTGCGGCCACAATGCGTGCATACATAAATTTTACCACTACCATACATATAAGCATGCTTATGAGTGTGTGCATGTTTCCGTGCATGAGCATGGTGTGTATGTTTCCCTTGGGTTACTCCCTTAGGAAACCTAGAAGCAAATTTCTTTAAATCAAAGGCACATTGTTTTAGGGTTGTGTCTAATACTTCAACCCGTTTTTGCATCTCAACAAAATCATTTTTACTACATGATGCAATGGGGGTTTTCCCTTTACAAGCTAGTTTATAATTTGCAAAATCACTTTTTATTTTCTCAAAAGAACTAGACAAATTATTTTTCTCCTTTTCAATAATATTAAGTTTATCTTTCAAAGACTCATTTTCCCTTTTTAACCTTTTATTATGAGATTGAGAAATCTCATATCTATGTTGTAACTCTTCAAAGAATTGAGCTAACTCATCCATTGTTAACTCATCATCATCTATTGAGTTGTCAAGAGTTACCTTTGTAGCATCGTCTCCATGTGCCATAAAACACATGTGCGCGGCGTCGTTCTCCTCTTCGGATTCCGACTCCGTGTCATCCCACGTGGCCACCATAGCTTTCTTCTTTTTATGGCCGTTCTTGGAGGTTGTGGCTTGGAGAGCGGGGCAATCCGCAATAAGGTGTCCGATCTTCTTGCAATGGAAGCAAGGACCGGGTTCTTCTCTTTTCTTCTCATATCTTCCTTGAGGTTTCCCTCTTCGGAAGTTGCTTTGCCGTCCCTTCTTATAGAACATCTTGCCCACCTTCCGGATGAGCATGGCGAAGTCCTCATCGCAATCCTCCGATGAGTCATCCTCTTCAATAGTGGTTGGAGTGACTTTGAAGGCGATTGTTTTCTTTTTGGGTGCCTCCCTTTCTTCTCTTACCTTCATCTCCATCTCATGGGTTTTGAGATTGCCAATGAAGCCGGAGAAGTCCATCTCCTCTTTGTCGTTTAGCTCCTTGAGAGTTGTAGCCTTGACTTCCCAAGCTTTGGGAAGAGCCCGAATGACCTTGCGAATCTTTTGGTCATTGTCGATCTTGTCTCCTAAAGAAGATAAAGCGTTAGTGATCTTAGTAAAACGAGTGAGCATGTCATCAATGCTCTCATTTTCAAACATATAAAAGTTCTCATATTGAGAACGTAGCAAGTCAATCTTGGCTCCTTTGACTTGTGACGTTCCCTCATGAGTCACAATTAGAATGTTCCAAACCTCAAATGCGGATTTACAATTTATGATGCGTGACAAATCATCCTCATTTAATGCTTGGGTTAATGCATATTGGGCTCTAGCATTAGCTTCATAATCCTTGGAGGTGTCCTCGGACCATGAGCTCTCATCGGTGGTAGGTTCAATGAAATCTTTGGTTATGGCCCTAGCTACTCTAACTCTTAGGGACTTAAGGAATAGGTTCATTTTGACCTTCCAAATAGGAAAGTTCAAACCATCAAACTTGGGTGGGGACTTGATGCTAGAAAAGTCGAGTGAAGCCATGAATGCACAATAAGTATGAATATGACAAATGAATGCAACAAATAAATATAGCCAAATAAGGATCTCCCTAAGGTTGTTAGACCAAAAATGTAGGGTTAGGCTCTGATACCAATTGAAATCACCTAGAGGGGGGGTGAATAGGTGATGGCTATATGTAATTGGCTCAAAATGCGGAATTTAAAATTTAACTAACACAAATAGCTCAAATAGAAAACTTGCTATAAAAGGAGCAATTAATAGTGCAAGAAATAAGAGTTTAGGGTTTAGAGAAATTTGAGCAATCGCAAACACGCCGATATGTTTCCGAGGTTCGAGCCACGCTCTACGTCCCCGCCTTCACACTTGAAGGATTTCCACTATTGAAGATCCCACTGGATCACCAATAAAAGGACACACTTGTCCCGTCTTTCGTGATGCCGCAACACCACCTTGAGCACACTAGCTCGCCTTGAGGCCGATGCCTCTACAACTTCACTCAAAAGAAAGATGATCACACTTGATCGAAAATATGCTCACTTGCACAATCCTAGAACCAATTTGTAGATGTAGACTTATGGGATTGTGTAGTGCAAAAGCTAGAGAGAAGTAGAGGTAAAGACTTCAAGTAGGTGTCTAAAACTTTGGGGCTTTTGGAGAGAAAATTTTGTCTAAAAGAAATCTTTTTGAAGACTTGTAAATCCTTTGAAAAACTCTTGTAAAAATATTCTTGATAGATGTCTAATAATATAGAAGTGACCTCCTATTTATAGGGGCCAAAAACTTCACCACAAATCCGTTGGGATCAAAAGACAAAAAGAAATCTGTCAGAAAAACTAGCTGTTGGAGTCTGTTAGAAATTCTGACAGAGTCCGGTCGACCGGGTCGGTCGACCGCCAACGGTCAAAAATCCGACCGTTGGGGCTCTGCGGTCGACCGCCCGGTCGACCGATTTTAACCGAGAGCACTGCACAGTTTTCGGTCGTCCGGGTCGGTCGACTGATACGCACTTGCACAGAAAGTGCGCATCGGTCGACCGTACGGTCGACCGGATGCTGTCAGTTCTGAAAAATCAGAACTGTCAGAATCCAGAAAACTTGGTTTTTTTTTTTTTTTTTTTGGTTTTAGGTCTAAGATATAAAGTTTTGGATCTTGTAAACACTAGAGTGTGAGCATATGTCACTACTCTAATAGGTTAAAACATTTTGATAGAAATTCTTTTGATAAAAACTTGTTTTTCCAAATATTATGTTTTTCAAAAACTTTAAACTATTTTTCCAAAAACTTGATCTAAACATGTTTATCTTTAACTCAAACTTGGAAATAGAATTTTGAAACTTACTTTGAAGTCTAGAACCAATATAAAAGGTGTGTGTAAGTGTAAATCCCATAACTCTACTTCTATCAACTAGGTTTTGACAAAATATCTAAAAAAGAAAAATACAAATACAAATCTTGGTATTCTTCTTGGTCTTGATCTTGACTTGATCTTTTCTTCATCGTCGTGTTCCCGAAGCTTCCTATTGTGCTTTACTTGGGAATGCAAATCTTTGGCGAACTCCAAACTTGTGAGTCTTGATGTGGAGCCGTCAAATCAACTTGTTTTATCCTGAAATTCTTTTCAACAAACATTGTTAAATACATAACTAGATATGGTTTGTTATCATCAAAATATCCAACAAGATATAGGGCTAATGGCCTTTGGGCCAACATATCGATCTCTGACACTAAAGTAGGTCAGACATCTAAATACCTGCAACAAATCATGTCATGAGCATCTCCACCCGACCAAATATCCAACAAAGTTTTTCCTCCTATCGCAGTCAATGACAGTCTATTCGCGAGATGGCTAGCATATTCTAAAGCCTTAGCCCAAAAAGACTTGTCTAATTTTGCATTAGACAACAAGCATTGAACCTTCTCCAGTAAGGAACAGTCCATCTCCTTAGCTGTAACACCTCGCTCCCGAAATACGTACTTAGTTGCGTATTCTGATTTTTTGATCGTATTTTTTGATTTGCTTCCAGTAGTTGCTTTTGTTTTATAAATATTTATGCGATCTTGTGTATTGGATCCAGATTTGTGGACTCAGAGTCAGCCCTAGTCTGAACTTGGGACCCGATCCAAATATATTGCTCGACCCGATCCAAATACATCATCCTTTTTTCCTTTTTCTTTCTCTTCCCTTTTTTTCCTTTTTCTTTCTCTTCCCTTTTCTTCTCTTCTTTCTTTCTTTCTCTTTTCTTTTCTTTTTTTCCTTCTTTCTTCGCCCCCGGCAACCAACAACGGTGCCTCCTCTCTCCCACCTTCCCTATTAAATTTTTTCTCCCCTCCCTCAAATTCTTCACTCTCTCCTCTCAATTTCCCTCTCTACTCTCTAATCTCTCTCTTCCTCACTCTAATTTCTCCCTTCCTCCTCTCCACATCCGGCGCCACCACCACCTCCACCATGCCGTCGTAGCGGCCCCAACTCCGGCCAAGACCACCATCACTAACACCTTATCACCCCCAAACAACACCACCACCTCCTTCATCACCACCGCCACCACCACTCTTCTCCACCTCCAAACCCAACACACCCTTAAAAATTTCCCTTTCCTCTTTGGGGTGGCCGGCGCCATCCCAGGGCAGGGCGCCGTCGGCGATGTGCCGGTGGCCATGCGCGACCTGGGGACCTTCGGGCCCCCTGTGTGTGGTCAGAGAAGGGGACAACAACCCTTTTCCTTTCTCCTTCTCCTTTCTCTTTCCCCATTCCCTCTCTACTCTTCCTCTCCCTCTCTACTCTTCCTCTCCCTCTCTTCTCTTTGTTGGACCGCCAGCGGCCAGGGCCACCGCCGACAGCCACCGGGCCGGCCAGTCCCTCTCTCTCCCCCCTATTTCTCACTCTCTCTTTTGTCTGTCTCTCATCTCTATCTCTCTCATCTCTCTCTTTATTGTTCCATTCTCTCTCTCTCTTCATTTTCCTTTTCTCTCTCTAGCTTTCTCTTTCTCTCCAGCTATCTCATTCTCTTTAGATTTCTCTCTCTCCTTTCTCTCTAAATTTTCTCTCTTGCTCTCTCTTTTTCTGTCTCCTCTCTCTCCTCTCTCTTATTCTCTCTAAATATATTTATATATTTTTTATATTTGGTGTATGGCACGTGTTCCTGGGATTCTGGAGTTTATGACAATTTTCAAAAACTTTTAAGCGAGTGTCCTCGCCTCGTTTTGGGTTTTCCCTCTTCATCAGGTCGACAAATATTTTATTCTGTATTTTTGTGATATTTTGTATTGGGTTGTGCCCTTATATTTCTATGTGGCTGAGTGTCCATGATTGTACATGAATATGCCTGTGATGAATGTTTGTACTAGGATAGTTTATTTCCTATACATATACCATGCCTGTGATGTTTCTCACTACTGCCTTATTACATGCGTGTGATTGACACTAACACTTCTGCTGGTATTATACCCAGCCTCCGTGTAACACCCCGCTCCCGGAATACGTACTTAGTTGCGTATTCAGATTTCTCGATCATATTTTTTGATTTACTTCCTGTATTTGTTTAGTATTATGAGCTATTTATGAGATCGCTTTGCTTGTATCTGGATTTGTGAACTCGGAGTCAGCCCTACTCTGAATCGAGAACCCGATCCTAGGGTATTACTCGATTTGGTCTTTCTGGTATTTAGATTTGACCGATTTTAGTTTTAAACATCGTTTTCCAATATTTTAGATTTTCTATGATTTTCTGGAATTTTCCTGAATTAAATTGAAATTCTTCAAAACCGGTGTCGACCAGTGCCGCTGACCGATTCCCGGATTTTTAATTTACAAACGAAGTTGAATTTCAAGAAACGGCTTTCCTGTAATTTCTTAAAATCATATTTTCTATCTAAATACCTTTTCTGAGATTTTTCAGAATTTATCAAAATCCGGCTAACCCGGTGTAGACCGATATTGACGGTTGACTTTATGATTTTTATTTTGAAATTCTGAAAACCGATTTCACTAAAAATCTTTTTATAATATTTATTATTTTGAGAATTTTTGGGAAGCTTTTCAAGCTACTTTATTTTTTGGACTTTTCCGGAGTTTTCGGTGTTTTCCCAGCTATCGGAATTTTATCCAGATATTTTACTCTTTTTTCAATTTTTCCCTCTCCTCGCTAAAACGCGAGTTCCACCAACCTGGATTCATCATTAAATGTAGAGATTCTCTCCATACTGCATTTAATGCACTGCTAATCAATTCCAATCAAGTCATTATGACTTTCTCTCTCCTCTGTTAAACGCGACTTTCACGTTTTCTACTGGACGCGGCTTTAATTTTCGCGTCTGGTTCATTTTGGCCTGGATGCAGCTTTTGTGGAATGAAAAGCAAGTTCATTCAAAAAGGTGTGGCCACATTATAATATTCTATTTCCCTTTATATATATACACCCCTCCTCTTTCTCTCTCCATCATTATTACTTCCTCCTCCTTTCTTCCAACAGAGAGCAGGCCACGAAAATGGCAGCCATGGGCTTGCCTTTGGCCACCCATTCTCCACCATTATCCCTTCATTTTCTCCACCAACTACTCCACCTCATTCTCCTCCATCTCCTCCTTCATTTCAACAACAACAACAACCACAACACCACCTCCACCCTCTTCTTCTTCCTCTCTTTCCACCAAATAACCCATCTTCTCCACCACCTTCTCCACCATTCCCACCACCATCTACACCACCTTAGCCACCACCAACTGCGCCATCTTCTTCCCTCGGAGAGCTCTTTCTAATGAACTATAGCTTCGCTCTCCGAAATCCTTTTTGCAAAATCCCATTTTTACAATATGAACTACACTTGCACCATTAAACTACCTTCTCTTTTGGAGCTTTGGCCACCCTTCCGGCCATCTCCGACCATCTCCGGCCGCCGCCGGTGACCGCCGGCCATCGCCGGCCATCCTCCCTTTCCCTTTTCATTCTTTCCTTCTCTTCTTTCCTTCCTTCTTTCCTTGTTTTCCTTCATTCTTTCTTTCCTTTCTTTTTCATTCCTTTCTTTCCTTTTCCTTGTCTTCTCTGATTTTCCTCCCAAAACTTGGGGAGATCAAAAACTGGCGTTTCCCCTTTTCTCCTAAAAATATGCGTCCCACTCACCCTCTTTCCCTGTCTCTCTCTTTCTCTCTGTTGATTGCCGACGCGGATCTCACCCTCGCGTCCAAACAGTTCCTTAACGCGAATCTTCGCGTTCTTGACATTTGTATAACGCGCCCTTCGCGTTTCTGTATCGACGCAGCGCGGAGCCCATGCTCGCGTCTGTGTCCTTCTCATGTCAACACGACGCGGAGCTCATGCCCGCGTCTGTGTTCTTTTGTGTTAACGTGACGCGGAACCTACGTCCACGTCTGCGTTCTCCTCGTGTCCTGACTTGAACGCGGGTCTCGAACCCTGCGTTTGTGGGCATTTATGCAACGCGAACCCCGCGTCTGCGACCCCCGCGTCTCACTCTCAAGCCCGCATCTTCCTGTTCAATCTCTCTCCCCATACTCTCTTTCCCTGTACACTCTCTCTCTCCATGGACCTCTCTCTAGCTCTCACTTTCTCTCTCCTCTCTCTCTCATTCTCTTTCTCTCTCTTGATTTCCTCCTCTCTCTATCACTTTCTCTCTAACGCACTAACGCGTTGATTTTCTGGATTCCAGAGATCAGGGATTTCACTGTGTTTTTCAAGGATTTAGGCGAGTGTTCTCGCCTCTATTCGATTTTTCCCGCTTCGTCGGGTCGATTTGTATTGGCATTATGTATCACCTAACATGTTACTGCTTGATGCATGTTCCTGCTATGTTATCTCTCATCACTTGTCACCTGTCATGATAGACTGCCACATGTCTAATATCACCTTCAAGGCATATAACACATGACACCTGATATACTACTACTTGACACTTGTTCCTTGTTATGACATGACTTATTACCTGTCACCTGCCTGATCACTTGTCATTGGCATGTTGATACCTGATACCTGTTATGATTAACTCTCTACTCATGATTATCACATTACGGGAATGTAGAACTTGATCTCTTGTTATGAACTCCTGTTATGCTTGTTATGTACTCCTGTTATGACCAGTTATGATCCTACTCATTCCCGTAATCCGATAATTATGTTAATAAGCCATAAAGAGGATAACTTGCATGGGGATGGGGGAATGGAGGAAGTGATGGATGCGGTATGATGCCTTGCTTATAGTAATGGAATACAAAACTGACGATTCGTGTTAGGGGGATTTCAGGCCCCCAGAAGATACATGTTAGGGGGATTTAAGGCCCCCAATGGCTGTGTCCCGGGCGGACGGGAACTACTATAAGTATGAGCTATCAGTTCTTCATCAGCTTCCAGTAACAAACCTCGACTTGCTTTATATGGATGTATGTGTGTTGGGATGTACACCAGAACACATACCTAGATATATGAGTCAGACGAGTAATAATAATAAAAGATGCCAACTATGTATCCTGTTATGCCTGTTATGAACTCCCGTTATGCTTGTTATGATTCATGTCATGCATGTTATGTACTCCTGTTATGACTGTTGTGTGATTTGCCACAAATGCTTTCATCGGGTTTTACATCGGATTTCCGGTTTTATGATTCTTATCATATTAGCTACTCATACTCTGTTTTGTTACCCATGTTCCATTCCATCAGTCTACTGCTCCTATCTTATTATTCCATGAGTAGTTGCTGCTTGATATCACTTGTTTATATCTACTTGCACCTGCATGTTTATCTATGCTCGCCACCTGGCTTTCACATCACCACTCGCCGGGGAGATCTGACTCCTCTGGATCCTCATGTCCAGGTCATGGAGCTTGGAGCGTGTGGACTCCCCCAGTTGCTGATCAGAGTGGCGCAGCGATGGCGTGGATTTCCAGCAGACCGTTCAGAGCCCCATCCTTCCAGGCCCTCTTGTTCGGCTCTAGAGTTTTCCTGTTATGACTCTGAGCCTCCATTTGTACTGTTCACTCATGTACATATCTTTATAATCTCACAATTGCGCATATCAGTGATGTAATATTCATGTAATATTGGATCACCTCTGGTGATAACTTTGTAATTGTACTCATGTGTTGGAATGTATAATGCACCACTTGCTTCCGTACTCTGATTCTTGCCTGTACTGATGCTTAGCGTATATACGTGAGGGTATTTCGGACCTGCGCATATACGTTGCAGTAACGTCTCCGTACCCGCCGTATCGGGGCGTTACAGGGTGGTATCAGAGCCTAAGCTCTCGCATCCTCAGTACGTCCAGATGGCAAATTAATGGTAAAGAAATTTGCAACTGGAATGCATGAGTCCTGGTTATACACTCCAACTACAAGTGCAGAGTTATCTATTCTTTCTTGATCATTCTTCCTTTGATTCCTAATCCTTCCATCTTTCCCTGTTTTTGTTTTTCGTAGCCTTTATACCAACTTAAGATATGGATAGACTAGAGAGGTAGCGGCTGGTTCTGAATGAAGCTATTATATGATCTCTTCGGTCAACTCTATGGTGCTTGGGCATTCTCGACATTGATCAACGATCGAGTTATCTTTTAGAAGGAGGTATCCGGATTTTCTACGGTTATTCTATATCCTCGGCTATATCTTTCAGAGTAATCGATGCCTGGTCTTCGGAATTCTTAATTATCGGTCTTCTTTATTTATGGTCAGTATTATTTGGCATCGTTTAAAGATTTATGCGGCAGGAAGTGCAGAAGATGTCTATTTTCAGATTATTGTTCAGTCGACTTGGGAAGCCTACCTTGCAGTGATTCATATCTTGATTGGTATAATTCCTGTCCTTGTCCCTCTTGTGTTCATCTTCCCCTCATCGAAATTGCGAGGACGCAATTTTTTGTAAGGTGGATGGATTGTAACACCCCGCTCCCGGAATACGTACTTAGTTGCGTATTCAGATTTATCGATCATATTTTTTTGATTTACTTCCTATTTGTTTTGTATTATGAGTATTTATGAGATCGTTTTGCCTTAGATCTGGATTTGTGAACTCGGAGTCAGCCCTACTCTGAACCGAGAACCCGATCCTAGGGTATTACTCGATTTGGTCTTTCTGGTATTTAGATTTGACTGATTTTAGTTTTAAACATCGTTTTCCAATATTTTAGATTTTCTATGATTTTCTGAAATTTCCTGAATTAAATTGAAATTCTTCAAAACCGGTGTCGACCAGTGCCGCTGACCGATTCCCAGATTTTTAATTTACAAACGAAGTTGAATTTCAAGAAACGGCTTTCCTGTAACTTCTTAAAATCATTTTTTCTATCTAAATACCTTTTCTGAGATTTTTCAGAATTTATCAAAATCCGGCCAACTCGGTGTAGACCGATATGACGGTTGACTTTATGATTTTTATTTTAAAATGGGATTGAATTTCTGAAAACCGATTTCACTAAAAATCTTTTTATAATATTATTATTTTTGAGAATTTTTGGGAAGCTTTCCAAGCTACTTTATTTTTTGGACTTTTCCGGAGTTTTCGGTGTTTCCCAGCTACCGGAATTTTATCCAGATATTTTACTCTTTTTTCCATTTTTCCCTCTCCTCGCTAAAACGCGAGTTCCACCAACCTGGATTCATCATTAAATGCAGAGATTCTCTCCATACTGCATTTAATGCACTGCTAATCAATTCCAATCGAGTCATTATGACTTTCTCTCTCCTCTGTTAAACGCGACTTTCACGTTTTCTACTGGACGCGGCTTTAATTTCCGCGTCTGGTTCATTTGGCCTGGACGCAGCTTTTGTGGAATGAAACGCAAGTTCATTCAAAAAGGTGTGGCCACATTATAATATTCTATTTCCCTTTATATATATACACCCCCTCCTCCTTTCTCTCTCCATCATTGTTACTTCCTCCTCCTCCTTTCTTCCAACAGAGAGCAGGCCACGAAAATGGCAGCCATGGGCTTGCCTTTGGCCACCCATTCTCCACCATTTATCCCTTCATTGTCTCCACCAACTACTCCACCTCATTCTCCTCCATCTCCTCCTTCATTTCAACAACAACAACAACCACAACACCACCTCCACCCTTCTTCTTCCTCTCTTTCCACCAAATAACCCATCTTCTCCACCACCATCTCCACCATTCCCACCACCACCTACACCACCTTAGCCACCACCAACTGCGCCATCCTCTTCCCCTCGCTCTTTCTAATGAACTATAGCTTCGCTCACCGAAACCCTTTTTGCAAAATCCCATTTTTACAATATGAACTACACTTGCACCATTAAACTACCTTCTCTTTTGGAGCTTTGCCACCCTTCCGGCCATCTCCGACCATCTCCGGCCGCCGCGGTGACCGCCGGCCATTGCCGGCCATCCTCCCTTTCCCTTTTCATTCTTTCCTTCTCTTCTTTCCTTTCCTTCTTTCCTTTTTTCCTTCATTCTTTCTTCCTTTCTTTTTCATTTCCTTTCCTTTTCCTTTTCCTTGTCTTCTCTGATTTTCCCCAAAACTTGGGGAGATCAAAAACTGGCGTTTCCCCTTTCTCTCCAAAAACATGCGTCCCACTCACCCTCTTTCCCTGTCTCTCTCTTTCTCTCTGTTGATTGCCGACGCGGATCTCACCCTCGCGTCCAAACAGTACCTTAACGCAAATCTTCGCGTTCTTGACATTTGTATAACGCGCCCTTCGCATTTCTGTATCGACGCGCGCGCGGAGCCCATGCTCGCGTCTGTGTCCTTCTCATGTCAACACGACGCGGAGCTCATGCCCGCGTCTGTGTTCTTCTCGTGTTAACGTGACGCGGAACCTACGTCCACGTCTGCGTTCTCCTCGTGTCCTGACTTGAACGCGGGTCTCGAACCCTGCGTTTGGGCATTTATGCAACACGAACCCCGCGTCTGCGACCCCCGCGTCTCACTCTCAAGCCCGCATCTTCCTGTTCAATCTCTCTCCCATACTCTCTTTCCCTGTACACACTCTCTCTCTCCATGGACCTCTCTCTAGCTCTCACTTTCTCTCTCCTCTCTCTCATTCTCTTTCTCTCTCTTGATTTCCTCCTCTCTCTATTAGTTTCTCTCTAACGCACTAACGCGTTGATTTTCTGGATTCCAAAGATCAGGGATTTCACTGTGTTTTTCAAGGATTTAGGCGAGTGTTCTCGCCTCTATTCGATTTTCCCCGCTTCGTCGTCTTCTGGGTCGATTTGTATGGCATTAGTATCACCTAACATGTTACTGCTTGATGTATGTTCCTTCTATGTTATCTCTTATCACTTGTCACCTGTCATGATATGACTTGCCACATGTCTAATATCACCTTCAAGGCATATAACACATGACACCTGATATACTGCTACTTGACACTTGTTCCTTGTTATGACATGACTTATTACCTGTCACCTGCCTGATCACTTGTCATTGGCATGTTGATACCTGATACCTGTTATGATTAACTCTCTACTCATGATTATCACATTACGGGAATGTAGAACTTGATCTTTTGTTATGAACTCCTGTTATGCTTGTTATGTACTCCTGTTATGACCAGTTATGATCCTACTCATTCCCGTAATCCGATAATTATGTTAATAAGCCATAAAGAGGATAACTTGCATGGGGAATGGGAGGAAGTGATGGATGCCGGTATGATGCCTTGCTTATAGTAATGGAATACAAAACTGACGATTCGTGTTAGGGGGATTTCAGGCCCCCAGAAGATGCGTGTTTGGGGATTTAAGGCCCCAATGGCTGTGTCCCGGGCGGACGGGAACTACTATAAGTATGTGCTATCAGTTCTTCATCAGCTTCCAGTAACAAATCTCGACTTGCTTATATATGGATGTATGTGTGTTGGGATGTACACCAGAACACATACCTAGATATATGAGTCAGACGAGTAATAATAATAAAAGATGCCAACTATGTATCTTGTTATGCCTGTTATGAACTCCCGTTATGCTTGTTATGATTCATGTCATGCCTGTTATGACTGTTGTGTGATTTGCCATAAATGCTTTCATCGGTTTTACATCGGATTTCCGGTTTATGATTCTTATCATATTAGCTACTCATACTCTGTTTTGTTACCCATGTTCCATTCCATCAGTCTACTGCTCCTATCTTATTATTCCATGAGTAGTTCCTGCTTGATATCACTTGTTTTATATCTACTTGCTCCTGCATGTTTATCTATGCTCGCCACCTGGCTTTTTCACATCACCACTCGCGGGGAGATCTGACTCCTCTGGATCCTCATGTCCAGGTCATGGAGCTTGGAGCGTGTGGACTCCCCCAGTTGCTGATCAGAGTGGCGCAGCGGTGGCGTGGATTTCCAGCAGACCGTTCAGAGCCCCATCCTTCCAGGCCCTCTTGTTCGGCTCTAGAGTTTTCCTGTTATGACTCTAAGCCTCCATTTGTACTGTTCACTCATGTACATATCTTTGTAATCTCGCAATTGCGCATATCAGTGATGTAATATTCATGTAATATTGGATCACCTCTGGTGATAACTTTGTAATTGTAGTCATGTGTGGAATGTATAATGCACCACTTGCTTCCGTACTCTGATTCTTGCCTGTACTGATGCTTAGCGTATATACGTGAGGGTATTTCGGACCTGCGTATATACGTTGCAGTAACGTCTCCGTACCCGCCGGATCGGGGCGTTACAGGGTGGTATCAGAGCTTAGGCTCTCGCATCCTCAGTACGTCCAGATGGCAAATTAATGGTAAAGAAATTTGCAACTGGAATGCATGAGTCCTGGTTATACACTCCAACTACAAGTGCAGAGTTATCTATTCTTTCTTGATCATCTTCCTTTGATTCCTAATCCCTTCCATCTTTCCCTGTTTTTGTTTTTCATAGCCTTTATACCAACTTAAGATATGGATAGACTAGAGAGGTAGCGGCTGGTTCTGAATGAAGCTATTATATGATCTCTTCGGTCAACTCTATGGTGCTCGGGCATTCTCGACATTGATCAACGATCGAGTTATCTTTCAGAAGGCGGTATCCGGATTTTCTACGGTTATTCTATATCCTCGGCTATATCTTTCAGAGTAATCGATGCCTGGTCTTCGGAATTCTTAATTATCGGTCTTCTTTATTTATGGTCAGTATTATTTGGCATCGTTTAAAGATTTATGCGGCAGGAAGTGCAGAAGATGTCTATTTTCAGATTATTGTTCAGTCGACTTGGGAAGCCCTACCTGCAGTGATTCATATCTTGATTGGTATAATTCCTGTCTTTGTCCCTCTTGTGTTCATCTTCCCCTTATCGAAATTGCGAGGACGCAATTTTTGTAAGGTGGATGGATTGTAACACCCCGCTCCCGGAATACGTACTTAGTTGCGTATTCAGATTTCTCGATCATAATTTTTTGATTTACTTCCTGTATTTGTTTTGTATTATGAGTTATTTATGAGATCGCTTTGCCTTGGATCTGGATTTGTGAACTCAGAGTCAGCCCTACTCTGAACCGAGAACTCGATCCTAGGTATTACTCGATTTGGTCTTTCTGGTATTTAGATTTGACCGATTTTAGTTTTAAACATTGTTTTCCAATTTTAGATTTTCTATGATTTTCTGGAATTTTCCTGAATTAAATTGAAATTCTTCAAAACCGGTGTCGACCAGTGCCGCTGACCGATTCCCGGATTTTTAATTTACAAACGAAGTTGAATTTCAAGAAACGGCTTTCTTGTAACTTCTTAAAATCATATTTTCTATCTAAATACCTTTTCTGAGATTTTTCAGAATTTATCAAAATCCGGCCAATCCGGTGTAGACCGATATTGACGGTTGACTTTATGATTTTTATTTTGAAAATGGGATTGAATTTCTAAAAACCGATTTCACTAAAAATCTTTTTTAAATTTATTATTTTGAGAATTTTTGGGAAGCTTTCCAAGCTACTTTATTTTTTGGACTTTTCCGGAGTTTTCGGTGTTTTCCCAGCTACCGGAATTTTATCCAGATATTTTACTCTTTTTTCCATTTTTTTCTCCTCGCTAAAACGCGAGTTCCACCAACCTGGATTCATCATTAAATGCAGAGATTCTCTCCATACTGCATTTAATGCACTGCTAATCAATTCCAATCGAGTCATTATGACTTTTCTCTCCTCTGTTAAACGCGACTTTCGCGTTTTCTACTGGACGCGGCTTTAATTTCCGCGTCTGGTTCATTTTGGCCTGGACGCAGCTTTTGTGGAATGAAACGCAAGTTCATTCAAAAAGGTGTGGCCACATTATAATATTCTATTTCCCTTTATATATATACACCCCTCCTCCTTTCTCTCTCCATCATTATTACTTCTTCCTCCTCCTTTCTTCCAACAGAGAGCAGGCCACGAAAATGGCAGCCATGGGCTTGCCTTTGGCCACCCATTCTCCACCATTTATCCTTCATAGTCTCCACCAACTACTCCACCTCATTCTCCTCTATCTCTCCTCCTTCATTTCAACAACAACAACAACCACAACACCACCTCCACCCTCTTCTTTTCCTCTCTTTCCACAAATAACCCATCTTCTCAACCACCTTCTCCACCATTCTCACCACCACCTACACCACCTTAGCCACCACCAACTGCGCCATCTTCTTCCCTCGGAGAGCTCTTTCTAATGAACTATAGCTTCGCTCTCCAAAACCCTTTTTGCAAAATCCCATTTTTACAATATGAACTACACTTGCACCATTAAACTACCTTCTCTTTCGGAGCTTTGGCCACCCTTCCGGCCATCTCCGACCATCTCCGGCCGCCGCTGGTGACCGCCGGCCATCGCCGGCCATCCTCCCTTTCCCTTTTCATTCTTTCCTTCTCTTCTTTCCTTTCCTTCTTTCCTTGTTTTCCTTCATTCTTTCTTCCTTTCTTTTTCATTTCCTTTCCTTTTCTTTTCCTTGTCTTCTCTGATTTTCCTCCCAAAACTTGGGGAGATCAAAAACTGGCGTTTCCCTTTTCTCCCAAAAACATGCGTCCCACTCACCCTCTTTCCTGTCTCTCTCTTTCTCTCTGTTGATTGCCGACGCGGATCTCACCCTCGCGTCCAAAAAGTTCCTTAACGCGAATCTTCGCGTTCTTGACATTGTATAACGCGCCCTTCGCGTTTCTGTATCGACGCGGCGCGGAGCCCATGCTCGCGTCTGTGTCCTTCTCATGTCAACACGACGCGGAGCTCATGCCCGCGTCTGTGTTCTTCTCGTGTTAACGTGACGCGGAACCTACGTCCACGTCTGCGTTCTCCTCGTGTCCTGACTTGAACGCGGGTCTCGAACCCTGCGTTTGTGGGCATTTATGCAACGCGAACCCCGCGTCTGCGACCCCCCGCGTCTCACTCTCAAGCCTGCATCTTCCTGTTCAATCTCTCTCCCCATACTCTCTTTCCCTGTACACTCTCTCTCTCCATGGACCTCTCTCTAGCTCTCACTTTCTCTCTCCTCTCTCTCATTCTCTTTCTCTCTCTTGATTTCCTCCTCTCTCTATCACTTTCTCTCTAACGCACTAACGCGTTGATTTTCTGGATTCCAGAGATCAGGGATTTCACTGTGTTTTTCAAGGATTTAGGTGAGTGTTCTCGCCTCTATTCGATTTTCCCCGCTTTGTCGGGTCGATTTGTATTGGCATTATGTATCACCTAACATGTTACTGCTTGATGCATGTTCCTGCTATGTTATCTCTTATCACTTGTCACCTGTCATGATATGACTTGCCACAATGTCTAATATCACCTTCAAGGCATATAACACATGACACCTGATATACTGCTACTCGACACTTGTTCCTTGTTATGACATGACTTATTACCTGTCACCTGCCTGATCACTTGTCATTGGCATGTTGATACCTGATACCTGTTATGATTAACTCTCTACTCATGATTATCACATTACGGGAATGTAGAACTTGATCTCTTGTTATGAACTCCTGTTATGCTTGTTATGTACTCCTGTTATGACCAGTTATGATCCTACTCATTCCCGTATCCGATAATTATGTTAATAAGCCATAAAGAGGATAACTTGCATGGGGATAATGAGAGGAAGTGATGGATGCCGGTATGATGCCTGCTTATAGTAATGGAATACAAAACTGACGATTCGTGTTAGGGGGATTTCAGGCCCCAGAAGATGCGTGTTAGGGGGATTTAAGGCCCCCAATGGCTGTGTCCTGGGCGGACGGGAACTACTATAAGTATGAGCTATCAGTTCTTCATCAGCTTCCAGTAACAAACCTCGACTTGCTTATATATGGATGTATGTGTGTTGGGATGTACACCAGAACACATTGTAATATACCCCGTTCCTGGAACACGTACTTAGTTGCGTATTCAGTTTTTCGATCGTATTTTTCGATTTACTTCCTGTATTTGACCGATTTCAGTTTCAAATATTATTTTCAATATTCTAGATTTTATATGATTTTCTGGAATTTTCCTGAATTTAATTCAATATTTTTCAAAAACGGTGTCGACCAGTGCCGCTGATCGATTCTCGGATTTTTAATTCACAAACAATTAGGAATTTCTAGAAAGTCCTTTAGACATTATTCTTAAAATCATATTTCTTACTTAAATACTTTTTCTGAGAATTTTATGAATTTATGAAAATTCCAACGGAGTCGGTAGTTAACTGATTCCGGGATTTTTAGTTTTAAAACTATAAATTATTCTTCAAACGGATTTCACTATGAGCTTCATCATATATTATTCTGATCTTTGGTAAAATTTACGAGTCGTTCCGAGATACTTGAATTTCGGACGATTTCGGTATTTTCCGAAATGTTTTCCGTATCCTTGACTTAAACCCGGGAATCCGTGTTTTCAATATTTTCTATTTTTAATTCCAGAGAATATCTTCTCTTTATCATTTCTTTTCCTTTTTCCTTTTTCTTATTTTCCTTCCTTCCTCCACAAGCCACAAGATTTCCAATTCAAAATTCCAATCTTTTCCAAATTTCCAACAAAACCCACACTCTTCCACCAACTTCTACCATTAATGCCCCCTTTCTCTCTCTCTTCCATGGCCGGCCATGATTGGCCAATGGAGACAACTCACCTCCCCTATTTGCACAAAACCCCCTCTCTTCTATCTTATTTACACCTCCTTTACAAAATCTAAATCTTATATAAACTTTCCTTTACATTTTTATTTCTCTTTTCTTCACTTTAACAAGAAATTAGCCTTCACATTTCCTTCTCCATCTCAACCTCAACACCTACTTCCAAAACATCACCTAGGTCTTCATCTCCATCTCAAGCAACAACAACTTTTGGATAGAGATCGCATCTTTCTTCGTCGGAGTATCGTCAAGAATCACCTTGGTGCTATTCGTCGACCACGACCTTTCCGAACTCGTACAAGCTTCGAGTAATCAATCCTAGTGAGTAGTTTTACTCACCAAGACTTGTCTAATTCCTAGTTTACTTGTGTTCACCTATCTTATATAATTGTAGCTTCAAAATCATATTTTTAGATCATCAACACAATCATCAAAGACTCTATTTTGTACTTGTGTTTTCCACGATTAGTCGACTTGACCTAGGGATTAGTCGACTAACCCATCTGTTTTGAAACGTGACCTTGTCTGGAGCACAGTTTTAGTCGACTTAGGCTATTTATTAGTCGACTAGAAATCCTTGTTAGTCGACTACACTTTCCACCCTAGTCGACTAACCTTTCCTGAACCAGAAACCCAACTCTCGGCTCCAGTCGACTTATCCTAACTATTAGTCGACTTGGTATCCGTAGTCGACTACCCATTCCTCCCTAGTCGACTACTTTTTCCTGAAATAAAACATCAACTCTCTGTATTCCAGTTTTAGTCGACTTGCGTATCCGTTAGTCGACTTGAGATCATTGTTAGTCGACTACACTTTCCACCCTAGTCGACTAACTTTTCCTGAATTAGAATTCCAACTCTCTGGAACCCAGTTTTAGTCGACTAATCCAGACTGTTAGTCGACTAGAGACCTCTATTAGTCGACTAATCATTCCACCTAGTCGACTAATTTAGGCTGTTTATTATAGTTGATTTCTTTTCTGAATTTGGATCTTACCCTTGATACATGTGTGATATATTATTCTTTTTTGTTTATGCTTCATGACTGGTACTTCATGACCTATACTTGATGGATGTATCTCATGTTACTTCAAGGCTTGTTATTGTATATTCTCATTTCATAACTTGTTAATTGATTAATATCACCTCTTATCATGCTATCACTTAAAACCGAGCATGATACACTCGACTTTTGTATAAAATGGACCAACTTACATTGGGAAGGGGGAAAACATGCGGATATCAATATGTGTACATGTTTACAGTGGTATTAGGTATGTTGTGCAACTAAATTTCCGTCTAACCTGTGGGCCTCCAGGGGACGAGGGGAGTGCTTGCTCCCTCTTCCTGATTACTTCATGATAAAGGGCATACATAAGTCCCTCCTGATAGGCCTTGCGGCTGGTTCCGTCACCAAGCAACGGAACAACCCTGGACCGTGGTCCCGGGCATGCACGGGACCCACTGTAAACATAGTTCGTGATAATCCCGCTGGTTTCCAATAACAACCTTGCTTTACTAGGATATGGATCTATGTGCGCTGGGACGCTGGGTCACATAGCTAGATATCACAGTAAGACAAGTAATAATAATAATAGACTTTAATTGTGGATCCATCGTATTCGGACTTTATTCTTTATGCTTTTATTTCTTGCTGATTTATATTCATTATACTGTTCCATATTCCTATATCTGTCTCTTAGCCATTTGGCTATCGCCTGTTCATTGTGGGAGGTCCTGACTCCCTTGGATTGTATGTTCAGGTTCCGAAGCTTGGACCGAAGTGGAACCATCCACAGAGGATCAAGCTTATCTTAGTGAGCAAGCCGAATAGTTCCTGTTCTTCGAGCCAGTCTTCTCTTTTGACTCACGGGATCTTCATCCATCACGTGAGCATTTTGTGTACCTATTGTAGATTTTACTTTTGGGCTTGGTTGTGATAAAAGACAC